>APFE031115761.1:143605-155264 GCA_000404065.3 Pinus taeda | reverse complement strand
TGTTGGTACCATTTCATTGCCATCCTTTTCTTCTAGAAATCTATCATTTGTCTATCATTTTCTCCCATAAACCCCTCATAGTCCATTGAAATTGATTAATCAAAGCATTATAGTTGTTCTTTTACATTAAATTTAATTTGTGAATTTTTATGTTAAAAATTAGAAATTTTCAACAAAATTACAGGATGTCATGACTTCTTGTAATTGGTTTATGTTGTGACACGTGGCATGGTAGGAAAATCAAAACAGAGGATAGGAACGTGATCTAGGATGTACATACATGGTGAAAGATCTATTCAACAGCGAATCTAAAGCTCTTGGATACATGGTAAATGCTGGTCAAACCCAACCCTTTTGGTCACAAAAGCAGCAAAAAGTCAAAGTTACCTAAACTGATTTCGTTTTGTTTTGGAAATCAGTTAAGATTAGAAAAAAACAAAAATCACATTTTTTATTGTAAAAGAAGAAACATCTGCATGATAATGTATGCACATTCAATTATAGACTGGAAGGAAAGTTAGTGAACAGGGGATAGTAGAGAAGCAAATTAAAAAGACTGCGTATTGTATTTTCCAGGCCGTTCTTGTGTATTGTTTCCAAAACGTTGTTCTTGCATGTAATTTGATTTCCAGCACTTAATTACAAGCATCTTTTCACCATTACAGTGCTTATGCGTTAAAATTTTCATCACTTGAAGTTTCCTAAGTGTGCCATTGAAGCGTGGACGGGCCCTACTTGGAGATTGGTATACTTTTGTTTTCATTTCCATAGCATTTTCAAATCTGAATAGTGTTGAATAGTGTTTGATGTTATTTTCTTGCCCGTGAGTTTATTGATTCCATTAGAAGTTCTTGCAAGTATTATTGTATGATTCATGGTGATAGCTTGAAAATTCGATTGCTAAGATTATTGAACAAGATCTTGTAAAAGATTTAATCAACCATTGAATTTCGAAGTATCTTTGTGGACTCTGTTTTCATGCATTTGAGTTTTAGTGTGCTTAAAAGAGTTTTTGGTTTTCATGAATGCTTAGTGTGTAAGCTGGAAAGAGCTTTTGTGAATGATATCCTTGTAAGAGGGTTGAAAACTCAGACTAGTAACACACTGTTTCTTTAGAACAGTTAATTAAATTAGATGATCTGAGTGTTAAAGTGTGAAAGGAAACATATTTCAATCTCCTGTAAAGGAGTGCTGTAGCTTGTCACAATAGACACTTAGTTAGGTAGATGAGATCCTTTTAGGTCTATAGACTTTAGACACATGCCTCTAAGTTTACCTACCTTGGTTGACATTAAATTTAGTCTAATCTAGCACCCTAGATTATCCACTACAATCAGTGCATCTAGTATACTGGTAATGAAATCTAGCTCATGAGATATACATATTCAGATTGGGGTGGCAGTGAGACAAATGGAAGAATCATAACAGGTGGATGCTTCAGCCTAGGGTCTTCCATGGGGTCATGGATGAGCAAAAAGCAAGATACAATCGCTTTGAGTAGTGCTGAAGCTGAATACATGACTGTAAGTAGGGTATGTCGGGAAGAAGTTTGGCTCAAGAAGTTGTTATTAGACTTGTTTAAAGGACCACTTAGCCCTACATGGATACATTGTAATAATTATAGTTCATAATATTGATAGAAGACCCGATGATTCATGTTAGGACAAATCATATAAATAATAAGTACCCCTATGTCAAAAGCTTGGTACGAGATGGGGTTGTGGAGCTGCACTATCTACCTACATATGAACACGTAGCAGGCATACTAACTAAAGAATTACCAAAAAATAAGCTTGAATACCAGAGAGGTATGTTTGGTTTGGTGGACATATCTACCCTAATTGAGAGGGAGTGATGTTGGATAGTTCTTGTCTTTATGGGTCATGCACTAGATTGGGACTAACAATCGTAAGTCTTACTGAAGACCATAAAGAAAGAATGGAGTCCGTTGCGCTGGATAAGCATATTAGATTGAGACTTCTTATGGATTGTAGAATCCAGGAAAAAACGTTGTTGATCGATACTTTTTGAGGATGAGGTAGGGCATCTAAGATAAGAGTTGTCAACGAGGATCGATATTCTTGGAGGATTTAGGTTTGAAAATCCAAGATAAGAATACTCCTAAAAGGACATACCCAGTGAACATCCAGATGGAGTGTGTGCCTTAGAGGTAGTGTGGCAACTCATGCAAAGCCTCCCAGCATAATTCTCTCAAATAAGGATGAGATTGTCTAGTTAATGCCTTCAAGGACAATGCTGGTTATGATAAAGATGCTTGAAAAATATGGCTTATCAATTTGACTCTTCTTATGAGAATGCTTCAAGATTGAGATTCATTGTACCATGTAATGGGATTATGAATCCCTCCCTAGTTAAGAATGAGTGTTAAGAATTGTAACTAGGTTTGATCTTCATAATGAATTAAATGTAATCATGACATTGTATATTATTTATAAAGAAAGAGAAATTATATTTTATTTTGGAGTATGGGTTTCATACTCAAGTTTGAGTCAAAAACATGTTCTTCGTGTTTTTGGGTTTTTGGGTTTTTTAGGTCTTTCTAGGATAAATAATATTATTGGTCATGTGTCATAATTCCATTTGGACTCATTTTTGTTAGGAATATTCATTTTGTCAAGAAAAATCCACTTATAAGCTTAAGACCAAGTCATCTAAAAGGAGTAGATCAAGTCAACCTTATGGAGGGAATTAAACCCTCATGAAAGGCTATGAAAAGAGAGGAGCTTGAGCAACTTAGAACACACATCAAGCACAAATTTGATATGCAATAGCCAAGAATAAAGAGAGTTGTTGGAGGGACAAAGAAGAGGAGCATAAGTCAATTTTTTTCTAACGTTATATTCTCTTGTTTCGCTCTAGGGTTTGTGAAGCTGCTAGTTGAATTTGATATGCAATAGCCAAGAATAAAGAGAGTTGTTGGAGGGACAAAGAAGAGGAGCAGAAGTCGAATTTTTTCTAAGTTATATTCTCTTGTTTTGCTCTAGGGTTTGTGAAGCTGCTAGTTGCAGGGGGGGGGAAGTTTTGTTGTAGGGGGTGAAATTTTGTGAAGCAGTTGCAAGAGGTCGAAGTTGCAACATCATAGTAGAAATACCAAAGTTTTGGAAGCTTCCTTGAAGAATATATTGTTGGGGGTTGACTTGGTGCTTGGTAGGGTTGTTGGTTTTGATCTTTGGGTCTTGGAAGTCTCTTTGTAAGAAAATTTTAAAGAAGGCGAGAATCATTTTCTAAGTTTTCCCCTTGGAGGGGTTTTTCCCTGGCTTGGAGCCGATATTGTGTATATTTTTTCTTGTTGTGATCTTCATTATTTTTGGTAATTTCTTGATGAAAAGAGATCTAATAAAGTAATAAAAATTCCAACAAAAATCACAAGTAATTATGAAGTTATCAAAATTTGTATAAATACATAAGTCTCCTAATTTTCCAACACTTTGGAATATTCAGAGGCAATTGATTATGCAAGGTTTCTTTACTCTTCCAAAACATATGCTTAGATATTTAAATTCAATATCACTGGAATCTAAATATCCAACAGGATTGGAGCAAGTGGACTTTTTAAAATAGTCAACGTTTCTTATCTTGCATGCCATTTGTTTCAAAAGAAAAGGTTGCAGGAGGAAATACCCTCCAATGCAAACGTCCCTGAATTTGGCTTAGATTCTTCCGTCTATGTTAGTAGGTTCGATATATTTTAACAAAATAAATAATGATAGCCAACAGCAGTTTCCTAAATTAGTCATCAAGTTACTTTAGAAGGAACTTGGAACTACATAATTTCGAATTTGTTGAGATTTACTCTGAATACATGAATTTTTTTTCTTAATTATTGACTTATTGTCTTTGATTTCAAAAAGCCACATGAAAATCGAAATACTCTTATTCTTTTCAAAGGAAATTTACAGTAATAAATAAAATTTAACAATTCTCTTGAAGTGGCTATAATATTGGCCAAATTCTTTACTTTCCTAGACAATTTTGTCAACTACCTTGGTTGAATTCTTCGCTTTCATGGACTTTGTCAGCTAGCTTTGGGAAAGTCTAACAAAAGAAAACATAATTTATGTTGTACATTTGAACACATTGTTAAAGTATAACCTTTGGCCCATCCAAGAGAATCAAATGATAATACATCATCAACATGGCCCATGGATGCATATGGATTAACGATGATAATTCAAGCAATGGATTCTAGATTCAACTTATCGCTCATCCTATTCCCAACTTATCTAAGAAGGGGGATATATCTATCCTTGTTCATTAGAAAATACAATAGGCATCCGATTCATAAATTCTTATATGTTATCTCTTATGATAGGTTGTTATATTCTACCACTCATTTACCTTGAGTTTAACTTATTGGACGATGTATCGTGGAATATCTATGTTTGTTGAAGAGTTGTGTGTAATGTTGTTGTTGCTCTGGTGGGTGTTAAGTCCAAACTGTGTTGGACTATCTTAATGATGTGATCATGTTGTGTTATACGCACATGGTTGTTGACATCATAAAGGGTGTAAGGAGGTGGAATCTTAACATGAACGATGATCGGGGTGGCTACAACAAACCAAGGGTAGTGGTGCCTCTAACTTCCGTGTGCAACTGGTTTAGAAGGCTTTATGTTTGTCTCCTCATATTGATGTTCCTAGGTATCGATCAATGCTATGCACTCATAATCATGGTTAATCAGAGCTCATAACAGAGATTGCATTAGGGAACTCTAATACTTCTATCTAATCTTTTGAGCCATGCAAACACATCATCATCACCAATGCCCTTCTAGGGTGGAAAAGAGTTAAGAGAGTAATGGAAGTGTGCTTTAGAGCTGGGTGCAACCCTCAATTCAATAGTGCCATCTATTCCTTACCTAGGTATGGAATTGGCTATGCTCTTAGCCCTTACTTTGTTGTTTAAATGATAATTTATGCTATCCCATCGAATACATTGTTTGAGAAGGTATAACAGAATCAAAGGATAATTTACGCTATATAATTGAAGACCTTTTCCATAGGTAATCCATGCCAATAAATTAAAATTATGAATAATATTTTTTTTAAATTTGTCTCAAACATACTAAAATTATGGAAAAAACAAATTTGTTTATAGAATGTGCATTAAGAAACACATAAATGGAAAAAAAAAACCAACTAAGCTCATTTTAATCTATTTGGAAGTTGAACGCATTTTAAGTAAATTACAACATAAAAATGTCAACTTTTAAGTGGCCGATAATTTGAATAAAATTAAATTAAATATACCTCTGTGGTTGGTTTAATACCCTTTGACACAATTTTCTTAAAGTAGATATGGAGTTGCTTTATGTTTACACTTCAATACAATTTTAAAAGTAGGTCTGAAGCTACTTCATATTTTGGCAGCTTTCAATAATTTTATTCAAATTTATTATGTTTTAACCACAAGAAGTGGTTAGCTTGTTGGGTTGTGGTGTAGTTGTAGATGAGGATGTTTACCACTTTTTAGTGATTTTATTCAAATTTATAATGTTTTAACCTCAAGAAATGGTTAGTTTGTCGAGTTGTGGTGTAGTTGTAGATGAGGATGCTTACCACTTTGACAACTCAAGGTTGAGGACCAAAATAAAGTGATATGATAATGACAATCAAAGAATCCATGCTTTATATGTGCACCATGGTCAAGTGAATATGAACATCTCATTTATCTTTATCAACATGGTAGTCGTCTTATCAGAATATCAAAAAACAATGAAAATATTAAAATATAGGATGATTATATATTTGCAGATGTGATGCATGTGTCGTGTGTTAGGAATATTTGTGTCGAGAGGCACATTAAATTTGATTGAAAATGAAATGTAAAGAGAATATGTTGTTTTCAATTGAAATGTATTTTTTTTTAAGCTTTTCATTATGGAAGGGTTGCATGAATATATGTCCTTCTAATTGAAATCAAAACTAGCTCTTAAAATTTAATTATTAGTTAATATTATGGATTTCAACATCAAATCAGTCATCATATTAATTAGTATTGTGGAGTTCAACATCAAATCACTCATATTCAATGAGCATAGAGTTAGGACCAACATGAGAGAGAGCATAATAATCACCTTGTAATTGTAACATGATTAAATTTCTAAGATAGAGTTTAATGTATTTTATTTTACATAAAAAAATGAATTGTCCCCCACGATGCCAATTATGCCCTTTTGCGAGTACAAGTAGACTTTAATCAATTGATAACGAGATAAAGTTATGTGATTATAAGAACATAAGTGAGTAAATAAGCTTGTTGCAAACATCACCCATGGGCCATGCCAAGTTATAACATTCTAGATTTGTATGTATGTTTTTAATTTTGAAAGTTATATAATATTTTTAATTTCCATGCGCAATTAAGTCATTGTACCACATGATCAAAAATATGCATCATTATATCTAAATGTTGCCATCGGAAATATGCATCATTATATTTAAATGTTGCCATGCAACTCATATCCTTGTGTGTTGTCTCATAAGCTTTATTACTATTATTTGGAGCAACCATTACCCACTCTTTTAAAATATAAACTTTATACTCCCATATATAGATATATATTCACATAATTAAAAATGTACGCAAAAATTAATTGAAATTTTAGTTTTCAAAGCACCATCATTGTTATGTTATATAAAAGCTAGAGAAGAAAGACTATATACCATGTAACTTAATAATCTCAACAATAGTCTAAAAAAATACATTAAAATATATTGGAAAGGGACATAACAAATGGAATCACTTCAAGACAAACTAGTTGTAATTTAGATCATTCATATATCATCTTCATTCAGTAGTGGCCTTTTATGCATATATATATATATAATATATATAAAAATTAAAAAAAAAAAAAACTATATTAAAGTGTATCTATGTTAACATAAACAATATTAATTAATGATAGTTTTAATTTTTTGCTGAGGACATTTAACAATACAATATTTTATTAGTTGTCTTACTTTTGTGAAATTTTTATATCCTTATTATTTTTTACTTCATAGATAAGATCATTTTATTTGAAGAAAGGTAGGAATTGTCCAATGTCTGACCAACCATTTTTTATACCACTGAATTCGAAAATTAAAGTCCTGATAACTAGAGATGCTAATCATGATATGATATTATATGCCCACAGTATTGCTACAAGGGAGGTTTGCAATCAATGCCATTGGCAGACAATTCCATGGTGTTGACACAATGAAATGTAAATTATAAGATAACATGCGTTCTTCAACCCATACTTCATTTAATTAGATAACACTAGTGTGTGACAATAACATCAATACACATGTATGCTTCTCTCTAAGACGACACAGATAGCTTTTAAGACATTGAAGTTGAGAATTATATATATTAATATATTTCTTTAACATAACCCCATTGGGTGGAAGCTTATTTATAGTTATCACACCAACGACCAATCTCACATTAGAATAGTCAATCTACCCCATTCACTCACACTCAATAAATTCAATGGTACAACCGACTGCATGACACATTCTCTGTGTAAAATGCTCCAATTTTGCACACAATAGTCAACGACGTTGTCCCATTATGTCTTTATTGTTTTTTACTTTAATTTAGCTATATTAAAACTAAGCAACAGGTAGTAGCTACTATGTAGCACTTATTAAATTCAAAATGATCATGTTAATATGTTTTTTAAAGTCACCATGGTAGTCTGCTTCTTGGTATATAAGAAAACATAATAATGAAAGTCCCGATTTCAAAATATACATGGCCAAGTATAAAACTTCCAAATGGTCAAACCTAAGATATTATAGATAGATTGTGAAGTTGTTGAAGAACAAGAAATCTAAAAAGATAAATGTTTCTATTTATGATGTAAGCTTAAAGGAAAGGGACTTGATTGATTTGCTTCTTGAATGGGAAAATTACTTTCAACTTGAAAAGCTAGAAGACCTTTAAAGAACAAAATTTGAAATCACAAAGTTGAGAGAGCACAATGCCATTTGGTGGTATTTTATGCAATACAAACACGTTTGAAAGGGTGAATATACTAATAAAATTGTGGTTGATGATCTTGCTAATGGATTACAATTTTTTTGTATCCATGTAATTGTAGATCCTAAGGTTAAAGTGTATAAGAATAAACAAAGGAATTTTGCAATATATCATTGTGGACATGAGGAGGGCAAAGAGCCACGAATCTCAAGATAGGTGAACAAGCTTCATTTATGAGATAATTTTTTATAGGTTGCATTTAGTAAAAGAGGCACATCATTAGACTCTAAAAGTATAGGAGAGATTCAAGTGCACATGATAATAGAAGGAATTTTGGTAGAAGATGAGGCATTTTTAGTAAAGGCAAAGGGCATAAGTGAATATAAAAGGTGGAGGATGTGCACAATGAAAATGCAAAAATTTCACAAGAGACTGTTGTAATAGGTAAAGACAAAGGAAAGCATCTTGAACTCTTCAGATAATGAGGAAAATGATATCTTTGTTATAGGTGGAAAATTCATATTTGTTACACATGTAACATTGAAGGGCATAATTCATTTGAATGTCCACATAAATAATATGTGTAAAGAAATGAATCAATAACCACATTAACATTAGTATATACTTTGGATAAAACCAAATTCACATTTGCTACACATGTAGCATGGAAGGACATAGGTTATTTAAATGTCCATGTAAATAAAATCTGTAAAGAAATGAACAAAGAGCCACATAACACTAGAAGATCCAAAGTGAAAGGACATAATTTATTTAAATGTCCATGTATATAAAAATGTGTAAAGAAATAAACAAAGAGCCACATAACACCATGAGATACTTTAGATGAAAGATAAACCATGACAATAATAATGGAATAAAGTGAAAACTTGACAATGTATAGAGGTATAATAGCAATGGTAAATTTGTAGAAAGCTCCAAAGGAAGAGTGTTGGTTGAGATAACATCTTTAAGATTAAATGCAATGCTTGACATGAATTCAAGCACAAACAATATGATGAACGTGGAGATAGTAGAGAACTTGGATTCAAACATAATAAAAGCATGCAGAGGCCCACATGTTGTTTTGGGTTAAAGCAAATATAAAATAAAGGTGGCAAATGTGTTTAATATGTGTTTAAGTGATGTTATATTCATGGTTTGCTAGCATTTATATGTGGAAAGGACATGTCAATATGATGCAAAATCTCAATGCATCACATTAAAAGCTCTAGTCAAAGGGAAACTAGACGAAAACAATATTGAAATTTCATACATAAATTTATTGAAATGAAAAAAAAAACACAAAAAAACAAAAGCAAACCAAACAATTGGACATAATTCTTATTGAAAATTTCATACATAATTTATTGAAATGGAAAAAAATACAAAAAAAAAAAACAAAAAGCAAACCAAAACAAACTGGACATAATTCTTGATACAAGTTTGTTAAATACAAAAAATAATTATGATATAAAATAGAGTTTGAATCAACAAATTCATTACAAAGTGATTTTTTTCCATGTCACGAATATATATCTAAAACCACCTTTCCCATAATCAATCACTATCTTTTGTAATAATAGATTTATAATATTTACTTTTGATTTTTGATGATGGATAGAGTAACCATCCAAAAGTTGGATAAACTAAATTATTACACAAATCTTTTCGAGAAATCTCCAACAAAATTTATATAATTAAAGTCATTCACCCTCGCTTATCTTCATTAGAGAGCTTGAACGGATATACTTTGGCCTGTCACAGGAAACTGCATATTCTGAGCAAAATGTTACATGCATGCCCATGAGTGGACTCTCGCACCCCAGACATTTAGATCTCAACCCTCACACATTGCAAAAATTTCTTTACTATGCAAAGTTTTCCTCGGACCTTGAAGTCACAGGGAAACTGCATATTCCGAGCAAAATGTTAATTATTTACTATGCAAAGTTTTTACTCGGACCTTGAAGTCACAGGGAAAATGTTACATATCACTGCACTTATCTTCATTAAAGAGCTTGACCGGATATACCTTGGCCTGTCACAGGGAAACTGCATATTCTGAGCAAAATGTAACCCTCACACATTGCAAAACTGCACTTATCTTCATTAAAGAGCTTGACCGGATATACCTTGGCCTGTCACAGGGAAACTGCATATTCTGAGCAAAATGTAACCCTCACATTGCAAAAATTATTTACTATGCAAAGTTTTCCACGGACCTTGAAGTCACAGGGAAACTGGATAATTCTGAGCAAAATGTAACCCTCACATTGCAAAAATTATTTACTATGCAAAGTTTTCCACGGACCTTGAAGTCACAGGGAAACTGGATACTTCGAACATTGAAGTCACATGAAAAATGTTTCATGTTAATGTTTTCCGTGGGAATGGAAGGGGCATTCCGAGAATTGAACTCGGGACCTCTCGCACCCTAAGCGAGAATCATACCACTAGACCAAATGCCCAAGCTATGTTCATTAAAGGTTGCATAACTTTATCTTTTTTAACCCAAGAACAGAACCGCCTTCAAATGGTCCGACGAATAGAGCCGCCATTGAATGGCCTCTGTAAATATAACACTTGGCAGATGCTTTTGCATAAATTTTTTATTGGATTAGAATATCATGTGTTTAAAGAGTATATCCACCGAATAACTGATCTTACGTAATCTCAACTAGCACGTACACAAGGTTAAGGGGGGCATTCCGAGAATCGAACTCGGGACCTCTCCCACCCAAAGCGAGAATCATACCACTAGACCAAATGCTCTAACTGATGGGATTTCGTTTTCAGAATATCCTCCAGGGAACCAAGCAAATAAGATATTATATTAAAGTAATGTCGGAAAACTTTTTTAAGTGGCTAAAAAGATCCATTAAAATGTTTGTAACTTAATCTCTGTGGTACTTCCATAGAACTAGAAATAAACTTGACTTTGTAACTTGATCTCAGTGGTACTTCCATAGAACTAGAAATAAACTTGACTTTCCTTTTTGGAAATGTATTGAATAATGAAAAATGTGCCCAAATATATGCTTTGTAGTTTGGCTTGACCTTTACAAAGCATATATGTGCTTGACCTTTTTTTGGAAATATCTTGAATAATGAAGAATGTGATTAATATATGCTTTGTAGTTTGGTTTTAAAATTAGAGTAGTATAAATAAACTTGATTTTTTTTGGAAATGTCTTTAATAATGAAAAATGTATCTCAATATATGTTTTGTAGTTTGGCTTTCAAATTAGAACAGTATAAATAAATTTGATTTTTTTGGAAATGTCTTGAATAATGAAAAATGTATCTCAATATATGCTTTGTAGTTTGGCTTTAAATTAGAACAGTATAAATAAATTTGACTTTTTTTGGAAATGTCTTGAATAATGAAAAATGTGCTTCAATATATGTTTGGTAGTTTGTTTTTCAATATATGTTTTGTAGTTTGCTTTTTAATATATGTTTTGTAGTTTGTCTTTAAAAATAGAGTAGTTTAGTGAAGCCATAAATTTGTTTTAGAAAATAGTAGAAATTTTGATATACTTTTTGTCAAAAATCAGGTAGAAATTATGGGAATCTAAATTGTAAAAGTCAAATTTCAATATATTGGATGCTATGGAATTTTTGATGGCGCTGAATCTATTTCCACTATAAAAAACAATTCAAACATTT
>APFE031115761.1:113531-135328 GCA_000404065.3 Pinus taeda | reverse complement strand
TGAGGCTCCACTGTCAAGATACTAGACACAACCCATCATCGATGACACCATGCATGTGATGAGGGTAAAGTCCATTTCAAAACTCACCTTCCAATCGTTTTGAGGATCCCTTCTTGGACATCTTCGATGGGAAATTAGTCGCATAATGTCCCATCTTGTGACAATTAAAGCATCTCACTTTAGACTTGTCACCCTTCTTCCCTCCCTGAGAAGAATTCAATTTGGAATGGGAAGCATTCCCCTTCCCTTTCCTTGCCTTACTTGCTAAGGCAAGATTTCTTCATCATCATCCTTGGATGAAGAACCATCTCATGTGCTCCTCTTGATCTCCTCCTGTATGAGATCCGAACATAGTCATTCCCAATCCAGTAGTTTCTCCCTTCCATTCATAGAGTCCTGTTAGCTATTCCAACTCTTTGGAAGGCCAAGGAGAGCGAGGCTCACCATTTCATCATCATCGGTAGTTATTCCCACACTGATAAGCTCATCTCTATAGGTGGTGAGCTTATTCAGATATGTGGAAATAGTATCGCCCTTCTCCATCTTGATTCTTCGAAGCTTATCCTTAAGCACCAATTTCCTCTAGTCACTATTGTTCTAGTAGAGGTCCTTCAATGTCTTCCACATTGAATATGGAGTATCCTTCCCATGGAGACTCAAGACAATATGGTCTCAAACTCCCTCAAGGATGATCCATATCGCCTTTTCCACACACTTCTTCCACTCAACCAACTGTTGTGAATTAGTTGAAGTTGGCTTTGGGATTTCTTGATCAATCAATTCCTTCAAGCCATTGTCTTCTAATACAACCTCCATTCTATCTTTCCATGCTATGTAATTTGAGCTACCTTCCAAGGCATACTGGAGTCTCAAGCCATAGAATTCCATTGGTCAACCTTGAAGTATGATATGAATTCGTTTTGCACCTACAACCTTGAACTTCAAACTTCGAATTCTCTTCCCAGTATACTGTTTACAGCTCTGAAACCATGTAAATGATTTCTACAAATCCTGCTCTGATACCATGTAGAAAATCTGCTCATAGGTTAACCCGATAATGCAATATAAATCAAATCAGAATACTATAACCTACTTCTTCTATCAATTTGTGGAAGCTTAAAGATCGAGCTAAACAATATAACCAAAAGAAGATGAATCAATCACACAATAGACATGAAAATAATTTGGGGAAAGCCTCAGCTAAAAACCCCACTATTTGTATTATCATACAAGGTGGAAATACATAGGAATTATACAAAGCCTTAGCTCTCACAGCTAGCCAATTCTCAATACAATCCTCATAGATGCTCATAGGCGATCTTGGCTTCTCACAAGCCTTCCTCTCTGCCCTCCAAGCTCCTATATCCTTGCGCTGTTCCTCTGGGATGATTATCCTGTTACCAAGTGGATGATCTCCGTCAACCAAGTGGAACACTCTCTCACACACTGTCAGAACTGCGCAATCCTCAAGGAATGATTCCTTGACTATATGCATGAGTTTTATTTATAAGAAAACACATGCAACTGATAGTACAATGTCCTTGAATTTAAACTCAATTGGGTCTTTCTCAGAATAGACATGCATGAGTTTCTGATGAGGGAATCTTCAGTTAACTAGAGTAGCACTAGTTGAGTGCACGCATGCATCAACTGAGTGTTAACTCACCATTAGTTCCTAAAATAGTTTGGAACTAATTTAACTGGACTTAACTCTGTAAACTAAGTTAACTAATTACAACTCAAATATAACTCAATCTTATCTCCTTAATTTAAGGGATAACTCTTGCATAACTTCAAAAATATTTCTAACTTGAATTTCTCCAACTAATTAATTCAAAATGAATTAATTAATTATTTCCAAGTAGCTATTAAGACTAAATTCAATTTTAGTTCACAATTTAATTCAAGGACAAATTATATCGGAATATTCTTGTTGCCACATTTCAACATCCACGGGAAGACATCATGGTATTGCTTGAAGAGGCGGATAAAATTTTGTCACCCTTGTGGTGTACAAGTACCGATATTCAACAATGTAGAGCTATGGGTCTTAGCATTCATAGGTCTCTAAAAATAGTTCTACATGTCATATAGATTTTTTAGTGATACCACACCCTTAGGGATGAGGTTTCCTTTGCTTGTACTAGTTGTGTGTTGTAGAGACTATTTGTGCTTGTCCTCATCTATCACTACATCTTTGAATATGTTAGCATTGGCCATAAAATGTAGTATTTGTTGATCATCATAAGAAACACGTAAGTTACTGATGTTGTCTGGGATGGATGGTTTGTAAAACATTTCAACAGTAAAGCAATCCCTTAATGGTAACATCCTGGTAACTATGTTTTCCAAGGCATCCACAACTGCATTACACATTCTTGGCACTGAAATAACATTGAAAGATTGGAAATGAGAAATGGGTCGCCATACTCTTGTTGATAACTCTTAAGACGAGGTGACACACAGTGTATAGTGTTATGTACCCAATGCACCATGATTTCATGGTCACCTACCACTTTCAGGACAACAACCTTGAGGTCAATGGATTTATGTAAGCCCAAGACGAGTGCTTCATACTTTGCGGTGTTGTTCATGTACTCAGATTCCAAGCAACTAGAGATTACCTTTTTTCTCTGTAGCGGGTCTATTAAAATACAACAAGCTCTAGGGCACCCCTCTGTTTTTGATCTGTCAAGGTACATGGTCCACATATCATTTGTACAGGGACTGCTTACCCCACTAGTACTACTGCTACTATTATTACTACTACTTACTGTACAAGTTTCATTTCGACCAGTTGAACATGGAAGGAGGTACAATTGTGTGTTTAATGGGACAGGGGATGGCTCTGCAAGATAACACCTGAATTATGTCTCTAGAAAGTAATTGCTAGAAACAAGTTCTATGAAAGTCAATGACTTGTTCTGTCCATTCAAGGGAGTTATGTTGTGCTTCATGTATCTCTCTGAAAATACTTGAATCCAGTTGTTCATTCCCTTATACGGAAGCCATAAGTGCGACCATTCAATGGAAAAGTATCCTTGTAGTTTTCTTGATCAGTCTCTGCTTAGCGATACCCCATATTCTTTTGGGACATCCATAATTACAATATAGATGCATTTATGAACGCGTTCATTACATGATAGCTAGACGATCACATCCCTAAGTTCACCAATTGCTGGCACACAAGTTTTGTCTAGGTGGATGTCTTTGCATCTTCCTTCTTGGCCACAGAGAGTGGCATGGAATTAACCAATGCACCCAAATCAGCCAAGCAGTTGTGAAAATTGAAGTTAAAGATTTCAAATGACAACAATAATGGTGGGCAAAGTGAGTTTTCCTCCTCCATGTAGAGTGCGTTAAGCGTAGATGCGAGAGCATCAAGAGACTTACTAGATCCCTTGTTTGAAGAGGTGGTATCACCAGTAGAGGTTTTCCTAAGTGCTCATAGAAGAATGTCCTGCTAGTTCATGATTTTTGTAAGTTTAGACAAAGAAATATTTTCACAATCCTTCTTCATATCTTCTACAATGTTGTACTCTATTGTAGGAAAACTCACCGAGGTGTCTGTGGGTGGAACTAAATTCATGGTTTCTAGTGGGATGGTTCTGTCTTTACTACTTTTGGAAACACTTTTCGCTAAAGCTATCTTCTCGAACATGTTATAAGTGTTTTGTGTTGAGTCAAACAGAGGACCCATTTTCCTTAACATATTTTCTTTGAATTTCCGTTTCGGTACATCAATCACAATGGTGGCCCCTTGAATTCTTAGGTTGTATCGGTTATTTTTATTTTGGGATGGAACATTACCCAGAGGCTCCTTATCGATGGTGGTCTTCTAGGTTGGGAGAGAATACTAATACATGTTTACTACATGCCCAGTTCTTGGAGCTTCATCAACTGTAGAAACCTCTTCTTCTTCATCAAGCTCCAGTTGTTCATTAGGCATGACCTTGTCATACAACTGTGTAACAAGGCTACACATTCCATGGTTCCATTATGGGTACATTTTTTTTTGAATGATTTTCATGGTGGAATGTGCAGTATGAATCTGTAGTGAAATTCTCAATGTTCAGAGCCATGTTGGACCTTTGCGTATATTTGGGCGACTGGCTGCTACTATTGCTGGAAGCTACATTCTTCTTTTGCGGGTACCTAGGGGGCGTGCTGCTCATGGTAGTCTTTCTTGTCCTCTGTCTAAGTTCATTCATTTCGGTAACCAAGGACTTGACAAGACAAGTAAGGTTCTCAATATCACTTGTTTCCTTTTCCTTGACCTTTCTCACAGAGGTCTGAGACCTCTTACCTGTGTCTTTTGAGTTCTTAATGGGTTCATCATCTTCAATGAATCCAATAGTGTGCACATCCTTCTCTATGACAATAGCATATTCATAATTTTCTGTTAAAGTTGGTTTCACAGCTCACTTGATGAATTTCACAATACTGGTCGAGAAGGCAAAAGTGTAGTAGTCAATAGTGATGGAGTTGTGAGGTTTAGTGTCATCAAAGAACTTTTTCAAAATATAGTTGAAACTCTAATTAAAATCTTTGACCTTTTCTTTCTACTCTGTCCTAAGACCACCCAACTCCTTTAGTAACATGGCAGGGGTCTTGTCTTCAACAAATTTCTCAAGAAATATCATTTTGAATACCCTCCAATTCTGGATGGAGTTTGGAGGAAGGTTGTGGTACCATACCTCTTCTCTACTGCCCAAGGTACATGGAAATAGTCTCCATGCAACGTCATCATATTGTACCTCAATTCTCTGCAGATGTAGTTAGAAAGTGTCTAAGTGATCTTCTTCCTTCACTTTCTTGTCAGGGTCATATTTCACTAAGAGCTTCTCTACATGTCTTGGCATCTTGTGTAGTACACCTGAAAGTGCCAATGGGCCCTGAGTTATTCATCTGAAAATGGGGCACTAAAGACTTCTTGTGAAATTACAAGTACCTCTCTCACTTCCAAAGCTTAAATATTCCCAAGATTCATTGATTAACCAATGTGGAATTAATAATGTGCTTCTTCAGAGATGTATGCTTCTATTTGTTTTAAAACTATTTATGTGCTATAAGCTGATTTGCTTAAATTGATATAAAACATATAGTAGTGGAACAATGCAACAATAAAAAAAATGCACAGAACAACAATGTAATATGGAGTTCACCCAAAACTCTTCGGCTATGTCTCCTTGAGCTCTAGTCAACTCGACTAGGCTCTCTCGGATTATGGTATAAGTCCTTTTACAAGCTCCACACTCCACTCCACTGGTTTACCCAGAACACAATAGGTTTAGACACCATCTTATCCCTAGCTCTGAAGCCCTTAGGATTTTTGGCTCTAGCTATGGCTCTATCTCTCGACTCTGGCTCTAGCTCTTAGCTTTAGCTCATGGATCTAGCTCTCGCTCTCTGCTTTTTCTCTGTTTTTGCAACTACTCCTCTGTCTCTGACATTGAGTGGCTTTTAAGCTTATCGGTGCTTGTCTATTTGTTTCCCCTTTCGGGCTCTCTGGCTCCTGGCCTCTGTCCATTCAATTCCCCTCTGCGCGTTAAACAATCATTGTAAAACGCCTTCAGGTATGGTGGCCACCTGTTTTTAGATGGAAAGGACCACTGGCGCAGTTGAAATCCCCAAAAATTTGATTATCTATTTACATAGAAAAATACACTAAAAACAGTGAAAAATTAGCCAAGCCGAACTTAAAAAATTATCAAGTCTGACCTATAATCCATCGGGTCCGTTGTTATATTGCTATTGTAAGTCGCAAGTCGTGGTTTCCTTTGTATTTGGGTTTATAATGGAAAAACCCCAAATACATAGAAAAACCCGACAAATGGCTTTATATTAGACTTCAAATAATATTAAATCCACCCTATAATCCCTATCGGGTCTGCCTTTGGTCGCTATCGTAAGCCCACCGTTGATCTGCATGATGTCTGATCCAATAGTTAATATCCATTTCGGGCGACTTATGTGTACAGGGATTACCTGCCTGAAAGGCAGTTTTCTCTCTCCAGCGCCAAGCCACATGTCGGCCAGTGTATGGGATCGGGCGGAGCCCATCTAATACCACTTACTGCCTGAGGCCCGCCCAAAATCCCACACATTACAGAACTCAAATAATATAAGGTTGCGTTTATAAATATTTTGGGTCCGGATGTTATCGCTTTGGGCCCATTTCCTTTGTATTTCGGTTTTATAGCAGAAATGTGTTAATACACAGAAAATCTAAAAATCCAGAATTTAAAAATTTATGAAATCACATCCATAATTCTTATCAAGTCCGCCTTTTTATCGACATCGGGGATCACCGATCACCGATCATCAATTAAATCTGGGTCGTTGATCTAATCTTGGATCAAATGGCTGAGATCGCATCGCATGTCACTTATCGCATTGGCGCTGTCATCGGGGATCGCCGATTAAATCCTGATCGTCCATTCCTTTCCTGATCTGATGGATGAGATTGCACGTCGCTATCAACCCCAATCGCAAATCACAATCAGCATATCACATTTGAAACGGCTCGAGGGTTCTCTCCATTGACTATGGACTGTGCCAACCCAATCTGTTGATGCCGATATCGGCAATCACACGTCGCATTGGCCCGGGGTCCCGATATCGCATTCATGCGTACCTACGACTTGATATGTCAGAGATCGGTGATCGAGGGTCTCTTCCGCCTCCACTTTAAGTCCTCCTCTCGACCCTTTTGATGTAATTTCTTTTATAAGGCCTTTTAGGCCACTTTTGAAGATTTTGCCTCTTTTTCAAAGGAAAAAGGGCAACTTCTTTCTGCGATAACTTCTGCATCTGAGGTCCGTTTTAGCCCATTCAAATTGCAGTAGGAATGAAAATATCTCTGCAATGGGACTATTTCCAAGAGCCTCCTTGGACTTTCATTTTCCTTTGTGAGGAACACTTTGACTTAGAAGTCTATCCAAAATCCATTTTGGATCAATTATCCATTCAATATTTTGGTCTGCCATGTTGTCTTCTTTGTTCTCTTCCTCTTCCTCTTCTGAATCTCATGATTCCTCTTTTGAATTTGTTGGTTCCTCCTCTTCTTCTCCTCCTCCTTTGTTTCCTTCCCCTCTGCCTCATCCATGGGAACCTGAACCCGAGAGTAAGGGGTTACCTTCTTCTTCTCCTTGAAAGAGCAAAGGTTCTTCTTCTTTATCCAAGGCTTCTACTAGCTCTTCAAGAGTGGAAAATATTATTTCTTCAACATATGTAACTAGTACTCTTGTGGGGATAGTCTTGTTCTTCTTTTAAGAATATGGAAGCACATACACTCCCATAATTAGTCCAACAACTTTTGCAAATTGACGGGTGATGGGACAAAGAGCTCAAATTTGATGGTATGATATTTCACATTTAGGGTTGGGAGGCGAGGAATTACCAACTTCAAAATTTCGGGTAGGGGAGAGGGAGTGAATTTTAATACCTTGATCAGAAAATGGATGAGTGGGTTCAATGGGACAATTAGCCATAAACTACTGGAAAACATCCTTCTAGCGTCAGAAATGTTGACGGTGCTAGATCCACCAACATTCAAGGGATCTCCCCGATATGAGGTCCCAATCTGACCTCAAACCATTTGATGTAGGATTTCCATTTGATATGATGGCTCAGTTGCCAAATACTTAGAGATTTGCCTAAGCTCTATCTTTCAGCACAAGAGAGTGTTGCAATGGTACCTTTGAAAAGCAAGGTGAGTGTGGAATGTAACTACTTCTAGGTTCTCTTACTACAAAAGGGGGAGAAAAGTGAGCCTCTAAGTGAGAGGTAATAGTACGACCCAGGAAGAGACACACGTGAGCTAGGAAGGCTTGTCCAACATTGAGTGGAATAGTCCACAATGGATGCGGTAATCGTTAAAACCAAACAATAGGGAAAAATTCATCTACCATCTAGCAGAGTAGTCCACAAGGATGAGACAACAATGACAACCATTACAACGCATTCCCAACAAGATAAGCACTAAAACAACCGAAATAGTTCAACTATCTTAGTACATGTCAAACAAACATGAAATATAAATGCTCATAGAATAGTCTTACAAACATCCATAAGTCATGAATGGAAAAGTGATAGCCTAAAAAGGCTCTCGTATTAATCCAAAGTTCCAAGACACATGTTTATATCATACATCACTAGCCCCAGTAGTGGGACATTGGAGCCACTCCTTGCTCCTCAAAGAACTAACTGAAACTCTCTATGCTTTGCGAGAGGAGCCAAGGTGAAAATTCCATTGCTCATACAATGAGGGGGTATATATAACTAAGGGGTGATGCTTAACCCTTGTGACCCTTTGACTATCCTCATGCTTGTTCAACTTCCTATGAATGTTAAACTGACATGAATCTTCATATTCATGTGTTTCCATAGTACTTCCACTTTGCATTACAATATAAATGAATCATAATAATGATGCAGCATTTGAAAACCCATGACATGACTTGACATGACACTGCTGACATGGACTAGCTTGTTGAGGTGGCAATGTCAAGCCACTACTACTGTTGAGTGATAGATGTGTTCTTGGATGTGTTTTCTCTTCTCCTCCACATAACTTGATGATGTGAGGTCTTCAATGATCTTTGGTCTTGAGAGGTGGTTGCATGCATGTGTTCCCTTTGCTTATTCTTAATAAGATTCTTTGTCCATCCAACTATGAGTGAGTCTTCTAACATTTTCGCTCCTTATTCTCCTTTTTCATTGTCTCGCCATGATCTAACAATGTACCTATTCTTTCAATTCACTCATGAAGTGATGACACCAAATCCAAAAACTTCATAGGATAATATGAAAAAAATTTATCCATGGAATGGGTTCGGGACATGTGATAGGTTGGGAAATAGGGCCCAGTGACTGCGTATTGTGTAGTTCCAGGTGACATGGAGGGAAATTGGTCACTAAGACTACACAAAGTGCAGCTCAGGTTTGGCTGAGGAATGCCTAAGCATAGTCCTCACTGCTAGGAAAAATTGTGTGGAAGGCAATGGGAGACATGATTACATAGTTGAGATAGTGAGTGGCTAATGTTGGATGGGATCCTTGGAGGCAAGACTGCACAATTTTCATAGGCAAGGTAAGACTATGCAGCAGAGGAGCCTGAGAGAACAGGTCTACATAGTTATTGAGGTCAGTGAGTCCTAACTAAGGGAGGACACCGGGGAGACACTTTTGTGTAGTTTTTGGAGTCAAGGCAAGCTTGGTCCTCTATGCATTGTAGGGTTCTAGCAGGCAGGGAAAAATTTTGATTACTGATCTTGCGAAATACGCAGTTTAAGTGAGGTTGGGAGAAGTTACTGCACACTTCTGGGGATGAAGGGAGGTTTCTAAGCTCTAGAATTGTGTAGTGCAACTACCTTGGGGGATAGTGACCATGCATTTCATATTTCTACCTAGTAAGGCTGCATCACTTAGGGTTGAGACTGTGCAATGCATAGTTCAGTCAGGGTCTGGTGAAAGTGAGTTTCCCGGTCGGAAGGATTTTAGAGAAATGGATAAGTGTGGGAGGAAAGTGAGCTTGTGAGGAACATGACCTTGTGATCACACACTTAGCATACTTTGATGATGCGACAACATAGACCACTAGAACAACAAGACAAAGAATTACCCTTTGTGATATTGTCCTAGAATGAACAGTGACAAGGGCGGCACTTAGGATGGACTTAGGATGACCATGATGAGACTTGTTCAAAAGTTCTTAAAACTTTGTGTATGAGTGCGATAAATGTTTACATAGCTAGGAAAACTCAAATACACAAAGACTAACCTTCAGAATCTCCAAAAAAGGAACACAAGCATCATAAAACAATCAAACATGCCAAAAGAAAATAATTGACCAAACAAGCAAAAGGGGTGAAAAGACTCTTAGAAAGCTCATGAAATGAGCTCAAGGGTTTGCAACGATAAAGGGAAAGACCAAGGAAGGCTCTGAAATTTAAGTGCAAGCCAAATTTTTGGAGGGTGTTGCAGCCGCTACAACAAGTTTCTGCAGCTAACCTAGGGCATCCTTCTACAAGTTTGATCTTGGAGGAAAGGAGTCAAGGAGGTTAAGAAAAGGTCACCACGGGTCTCTCTCAAGCTCTAGAAGTCAGGGAAAGGAAATCGAAGGTCAGAGAAGGGATCTAGAAGAAGATCAAAGTTCCAACATGTGGCAGCAACAATTGCTAGGGGTCCAAAACTTCATATATGCAGTAGGAGGTCAAAAATCTTGCAACAGAAGGTCGAGAAGGTGCTACTGGAATAAATTTGATAGGGTTTGACTAGATCGAAGTTGGCACATCACTTAAAGAGGTTGGTCTTGGTCTTGGAGGGTATTGGCCTTAGTCTTAAGGTCATGGAATTTGTCAATTGAATAAACTATAAGGAAGAGAAGATATTTAAGGGTTTTCCTCTCAAGAGGAGAGGGTTTTCCCTGGCTTGCAGGCTATATATTGTGTCATTGTGTTTTTTGTTTTTGTTAGCTATTTGATACTTCACACATATTAATAAGGAAAAAAAAACCACAAGTAGTTATCAAGTAAATAAGATTACTCATAATCATTGCCCTATTGAATTCTCGACAAAAAAATCTATGAAATTTCTATTTCAACAACTGGAATTAATTCTTCTAACTGTAAATTAATTATGTAGTTTATTGCTACAAAAATAATGAATTAATCATGCTGCAATCTTCAAATAAAAATATTATGAAAAGTAAAAGCGCTGGAAACTGAGAAATCCTAGCGCACACACATAAAAATGACACAGTTATTTTTGGACAAAAGATCCCAGAAAAACCCAATGTGGGAAAACCGATGCAACAACTAAGGCTTTATATTATTATTATGCAGCTAAAATTTTGAGTACAATAAAATGTCGCCATACTAGCTATTCTACTCAAGATAAATACTAGCAAAAATATACTAAGGGATTTTACCCTCTTTACAAACAATCCTGACACTTGATTGCCTCCAAAAATCTAGTTGTCCACCTTCTCTGGGTAGGCCCTACCTCAACCTAACGTAAACCCTCACACGCTTGGACGGGAGCTGCTATCAATCTAGCCATCCTGCCTGCTACTAACTGGGAAAATGCTTATCCAATCCTTTGGAGAATATTCCTTGATTTGAAATGGAGCAAATTAATAATGATGTGCAAATTTCCCATTCATAATAAGGCCCAAGATGCTTATCATTTTCTTATCAAGTGCTTAAGGATTCACCATGTTTGCTTAATTAACTGATTCCCATGAGAAGTTCTTATGTAAATGTTACAAATAATTTAACATAAAACATATGTTGAACAATAGCAAAATAACAACAAAGAACATCAAAATACAACACACAACACAAAGATTTGATGAGGAGTTTACCCCTCTTGGGCTACATCTCCTTGGTCCAGCTTCCAATGCCTGGGCCTCTCTAGTACACTCAAAATTATAACAAAAGTGTGTTTACAATGCTCAAATACCTCTGAAACCTATCTCAATGAGTTCAGAATACTAAAAAATGCCTATCCAACCTCGTTTTTCATCCAATTTGGATAAGAACTCAAGAAATTGTGAATTCTCCTAGTTCTCCCACTATTTGTTCCACAAATTGCTCCAGAACTGGCAGAAAGTCAATTTCCACTCCAAAATTTTCCAATTGGGTGAATATTTCATCGCGATGCGGGCCATAATCTGTCGGCCATATCACAAATCACAATCAGCAAGGACCGGAGGATTAAAGTCTATGAACACGGTGTAAATGTGTGATTTTGCGATGCAATATTGGCGGACCTGATGAGAAATTAAACTATGGCTCATAAACGTATCACGTCCAGGAACTATCGCATTTCGCAATTGGCGTAAAAACCCGATGGATGGTCTTGTAAACAAAGTAGAATGTTGCAATAGTGATATCGTGGACCCAACGGGACATTAAACTGCAACATATAATATCACGTCGGGGGTCTTATCGCTCATTGCAATTGGCGAAGAACCAATGATAGTCTTAAGCGAAACTTATCTTTCCCGCGATATGCGATTGCGATTAGATCGCATCGCAACCTGTCTGCATCGGGGCCGATTCTAAACACCTTTCTACTTGCGACCTGTGATATGCGATATATGAAGGTTAATGGAAGCCTACCACTTGGCACCTCCTCATTCACGGGTACCTTTGCCACATCATCCAATCCTGCCATTTAGACAAGTCAAACTTGAACATTGACTTGATCTAACTTTTGCATACGAGCTTGGATTTAAGTGTCATTCACACCACTGGATTCATAATGATGAGCTCTTCGATCTGAAGTTGAGTTTGACAAAATTCTGACACTTTTATTTTTTAGCATAAACTTGAGCACATGATCACTCCTCCCCACTCAAAGCCTTTTGGACCCCAAAAGATTATATTCAGTTATTGAATAGATGAGGGTACTGTTCCCTCACCTTCCCCTCTTCAATCCATTTGGCCTTTGATGGATTTGTACCTTTGAGACCCACTCGATGATCATAAAAAATTCCCCTCTTTCATGACCTCGTTGTTCTGTCAAGTATGGTGTCTTGCTGAAGCTCATCAAGAAATTATGGAAAAAAATCTTCGATTGATGGAATCTGTACACTTTCTCCTTGATCTTCAATCAAAGGAGTCTCATACAATCTCACATTTTCAACATTAACAACGGAATAAATTTTCATATATGAAGGAAAATCAAGCTTGAAAGCATTATTACCTATCTTTTCCAGAATTTTAAATGGACCATAACGGATTGGTTTCAGTTTTTTACCTTCACCTTGAAGCCTTTCCTTGCTAATGTGAAGCCAAACTTCATCACCTAGTTGAAACTGATGATCCACACGATGCTTATCATGCCTTTCCTTATACTTTCCTTGAATCTTTTCCAGTTGTTCTTGAACTGTTTGGTGAATCAAATGAATTTTATCAATGAATTTCTTTGCTCTATCTATGTCGCTATCTCCATCTATAGCTATATCTTTCTCAAAGATGAAATCCAAGGGTGATTTAGGCAAATAACCAAGAAATGTCTCAAAAGGTGAAGTTAAAGTAGAATCGTGTTTTGCTCGGTTATAATCATGTTGAATATAATACAACTATTCATCCCACAACTTAGGATGTTTGTTGCAATATCCTCTTAGAAAATGAATAATTGTCCTATTAACCACTTCAGTTTGACCATCAATTTGCAAATGGAAGGTTGTACTTTTATTCAACTTGGTGTCCATCAAGTTCCATAAACTTGACCAAAAATTCCCAACAAATCAGGAATCACGATCACTTACAATAGAAGTAGGTAATCCAAAATGAACCCATATATTTTGAAAGAAAAGTTGAGATGTTTTCTCAACTGTAATTTTTTTTTTACAAGGCATTAATATGCACATCTTGCTAACCCTATCCACAACTACGCACAAATAATCATGACCTTTTCTTGATAAAGGAAGATCACCTACAAAATCCATAGAAACACTTTCCCATGGACGTGAAGGCACTGGAGGTGGTGTGTACAATCCTAGTTTCCTATTACTAGGCTTACTGACTGCACACAATGAACAATCTCTGATAAAACGTGACACACTTTGAATCATACGAGGCCGGTAAAAATACCTCTGAAGATTTGCCACTGTTTTACTTACATTGAAATGTCCAACAATAAGAGAAGTGTGTGCTTCCCTTGTGACATTTACTCTCTCTCCCTATAGAACCCAAAGTTTTCCCAAATGATACAACAGGTTATCATGTAGATGATAGTCTAATTCCTCAACTTGGTGGCCTTGACTCAAGTTTGAATATACCTCTTGAAATTTAGCATCATACGCATATTGTTCAACATAGCTTTCAAGCAAACATAATTATTCTTGAGTAAAATGGCTACATTAACAAGTGATCTAGAAAGAATATCAACAAATCTATTATAAGTACCTTTCTTGTACCTGATTACCAAGTGGAACTGCTGTAGAAATCTCATCCAACGAAAGTGCCTTGATTGTTGCACTTTTGTTTGATATTGCAAAGGTTGATGATCGATATGAATAATGGTTTCTTTACCCATCAAGTAATGCTTCCATTTCTTTACACTTTACACCAATTTGTAAATCTCTTTATCATATGTAGGGTAATTAATAACAACACCATTAAAAATCTCATAATGAAATGAAATGGGCTTACCATGCTGTAAAAGAATTGCACCCATGGCGTAGTCACTTGCATATGTTTGTATTTCAAATGGTTGTTTCAAATCCGGCAATGCTAAAACTAGGTTTGAAATGATCTTTTGTTTTAAAGCATCAAATGATTATTTCTATTTGTCTCCCACTGGAAGACAACCTTGATGCTGGTCAAAGCATGTAATGGAGATGCTATGGAAGAGAAAAGGTGATTTACCAGTTCCTTTTGCAGAATGATGATGATTATGAGTAAGGGTTGTATTAGTGGAAGAGTGTGAAGATGCTTGTGAAGTAGAAGGTGAAGAAGATGGTGGAGAGGGTGGAGGCTTGCCTCCATTCCCATTACCTCCTTTTCCATTACCTCCTCTTGAAGAACCTTCTCCTTTGGGGGGTTTGGAACTTTCTCCTTGCAATCTTCTATTCCTCTCTTCATAGAGGACCTTCACCATCTCTGTCATATCAAAGAAAGACTTTCTGAAGGTCTTCTCATCTTTTGTCATGGTAGGTTCTCCTTCACGAGACATAGTATCTGAAGACTAAACTTCAAATTGAGGCTAAACTGGTGTAGAAGACTTTGTCAACCTTTCTCTTCTTCCCTTTGACCCAACTTCAGGGCTTCCAACTAACTTTCCTTTACCTCTTTTGAGTTTTAACCTTGTAAGAATGACATAAACTTACAAATAATTAAATCCTTCTTTCATAAAGAAAATATAATAAGCAAAAAAAACTAGTGCTATGATACTAACTTGATCTGAAATGGAGCATATTAGTAATGTTGTGCTAATTCCCCATTCAGAATAAAACCCAAGATGCTTATCATTTTCTTATCAAGTTCTTAAGGATTCACCATGTTAGCTTAATTAATTGATTACCATGAGAGGTTCTTATGTAAATGTTATAAATAATTTAACACAAAACATATGCTGAGAAACAACAAAATAACAACAAAGAACATCAAAATACAACACACAACATAAATATTTGATGAGGAGTTCACCCCTCCTAGGCTACGTCTCCTTGGTCTAGCTTCCAATGCTTGGGTCTCTCTATTATGCTCAAAATTACAACAAAAGTGTGTTTACAATGCTCAAATGCATCTGAAACCTGTCTCAATAAGTTAAGAATACTCAAAAATGGCTATCCAACCTCTTTTTGCATCCAATTTGGATAAGAACTAAAGAAGTTATGACTTCTCCTAGTTCTCCCAGTATTTGTTCCACAAATTCCTCCAAAACTGACATAAACCCACATTTCTGCTCCAAAATCCACTAATCGAGTGAATATTTCGCCGCATCGCGGGCCATAACCTGTCGACCATATCGCAAGTCGCAATCAACAAGGACTGACGAATTAAAGTTTGTGAACACAACGAAAATGTGTGATTATGCCATGCGATATCAATGAACCTGACAGGAACTTAAATTGTGGCTCATTAATATATCATGTCTGAGAACTATCGCATTTCATAATCGGGATAAAAACCTGGTGGATGGTCTTGTAAACAAAGTAGAATGTCACGATAGCAATATTGCAAAACTGACAGAACATTAAACTGCAAGATATAAAATATCGCGTTCGGGGTCTTGTCGCTCATCACAATCGGTGAAGAACTAGCGATAATATTAAGCGGACTTGTGTTTCCTGCAATATGTGATTGCAATTAGATCACATTGCAACTTATCTGCGCTGGGGCCGATTCTTAAAACCTTTCTAGCTGCGACCTTCGATATGCAATATGCAAGGGCCAATGGCAGCTTACACTTGGTGCTTCCTCATTTTTTGGGACCTTTGCCACGTCATCTAATCCTACCATGTAAACAAGTCAAACTTGAACTTTGATTTTCTCTAACTTTTGCATACGAGCTCGGATTTGAGTGTCATTCACATCGTTGGATTTAGAATGACGAGCTCTTCGATATGAAGATGAGTTTTGCAAAATTCTGACACTTTTATTTTTTAGCATAAACTTGAGCACCTGATCATTCCTAGCCTCTGGAACTTAAAAGGTCCCCCCCTCATCCAAATAGAACTTCTCACTTGAAACTTTACACTTTCTCTATGCAACCTCCTAAAGAATAATTTCAGCCTCCTCTTTCTGATTCTCCAGAACTAGAAAACTTCCTTTGGATCACTTCTTACCTCTTTTGCCACTTACTACTCACCTCCTGGATCAATCTCTATTGTTGAAACACTCCTGCACTTAGGAATTCGAACTACCTGGGCAAGTGAGTATTTGCACTGTTGTGTTCTCCATTTACCCATCGACCGCTTCTTATAACCTCTAGTTGGGACTCCAACAACCATGACTAAGACTTAATCAATGTTGAGATCATTTCCAGGTCGATCTGTGTGGGTTTCTAGATAATTCTCATATTTCTCAATTAATTACTATTAATTAACCATTTTTGTTAATTTAGGCTTAGGGAATTTTTAATTATGGTCAATTAATTTAATTAAGCCATCTCTAGATGGAATTTCCAAAAACCATTTCCATGTTTTAGAGAACACCTATGTTTTAGTCTCTCCACGAAGTTTCGAGACTATAACACCATCTAATGCCACAAAAACTAACAATTCCTACTAAATGTTGTAAAATCAAGAGTCTCAAATAAAATAGGATTGGACTATAGGGTGTCTACTTGGAAATCTTCAATTTGAGGGGGTTTGACCTAGACAATTTCAAGATGAACCAAACATAGTCTCTGCTTGAGGAATTTTAGAGTTTAAGGTCTTTTGGTTAAAAGCTTCCTCTTGAGGAGCTTCAAGAGCTACAATTTTTGGTTGAAAGGTTTCCTCATGGAGGATCCCCACATAGGTAACTTTAGAAATTAAAGTTTCTAAAATTATGTGCATGATAAAAATCCCCTCATCAAGGCCAATATGGTTGTATTCTTCATGTTGTTCCTCATTTGGTAGAAGAATTGATTGATCAAGAAAACTATTTGCATTATTAGGAACTTTGAAATTTTCCCTTCTTTCCTCAGAAACCCCCTCTGATAATTTTTCATTAATAAAATGTTTCTCTTCCCTTTGTTCTTCCTTTACCCTGGTCAATTCTACCCAAGTTCTTTGGGTTTGTTGTATGCTTCTTATGCCCAAAAGCTTAATTTAATCCATAGTGTGATACAATTACAAAAGGATCCTTGGATTGCCTAATTTTATGAGTTGTTTCATGTAGAATGGAGCTTAAGAAGAAAGGGATGTGCAGGAGTACCTTTTGTTTCAAATGAGCCATTAACTTTAAATGAGGATCCCATACCACATCGAATATTCTGTCATAGGTTATGTACCACTAAAAAATTGATGTTATCTCCCTCTAAGGGTTTGGAAGTAAGCTAGGATTAGAACCTTTTCCCTTCTTCACTAGCTCTTGAACTTCGTCAAGACACAATTGAGTTGTGTGGTTTAGTGGTGTATGTAGCTCATACCACCTCTCTCCACTGGTTGGAAGTCCGGTGACATCAACTACAACTCACTTTGATACTTGCACTAGAAAATTCTTCACCACAGTTATTCCGTTATGCAAATTTTACATAACTTCAAGGGTGATTTCTTTATCAAAACCTTGGAATTTCTTAAAATATTGTGTCCATCATGCACGCCTTAGGAATTATTTTTCTTGTGGTGTCACCCTTAGTTGGTGTGGTTCATAGTGGATGGTATGGCCTCCCATTTTTTTGTTGGTTCTTTACTTCGAATTGCTCAGAATGGCTAGCTAAAGAATACAAAAGTTTTGCATACATTCTACTTAATTTTGTAATACTACAAAGGTAACAACAATCACATTATGGAAGGTGTGTGAGTGATACAATAAAGTAGAAAGAAAATCATAGTGCTATAACCATCCCCCACCCTGATAGATGTATTGGTTGCCCTCAACCAACGATTGAATGACTTGTGGTGAAAATAGAGCATTAGGTTTATGGCAAACGATGAGTATGAATAAATGGTTGCAAATAGAATACTAAATTTGGAATGAGTACATAAAAATGTGTAGTTGGTATAGTGAATTAAAAGGGGTATAAACATTATATCTCATTAAGCATCACAAACTTAAATATAAATAATGACTTTAAATATCCCACAACAAATGTAGTGGCGAGGAAGGATAAAGTACAAAAATGTGGGTTAAAAAGTGAGAGTGTAAATAATACAATCATCCCAAGTTATATAATGATTTACCCTTTTTCTAAGGAAATTAAAATCAACCTTCACCAAGCAATCTGGGTTAAATGACTTCTAAGTGTCCCACTTTTTATAATATTCACAAATTTTTGGATAAAGTAAAAAAATTAGGACACTAGAGTTATAGGAAACTTCAAACCATTCTCCAAAATCGAAAGTATGAAGTTATTTTTATTAACTTTAGTTAGAAGGCCAATAGTGGCAAAAAGTGATTAGGGCCCTTCCCAAGGTAAGTGACATTGTACTATTATATGTACTTTTACCTCTCTTAACACAACATAGCCTTGCTACCAACAGGCCTGTTCAATACCCCAATGGGTTTGCCTTATTACCATACAATCATAGCCTTGCTGCTAATAGGCATGTTTAGTACCCTAATGGGTTTCATCTCTTGTTAATGATATTTTTTCATATAAATATATTTTAATTTTGTGGAATTTGGATGGTACGAGAGTCTTATGTTATTAAGCACATTAAATTTGTTCTTGGGTTGGGCACCAAAACACATCTTTCACTATGGTATTTTATTAAATATTTTAATGTGTGACATGATGGGGAATTCTAGAGAATAGCGCAAAGGTCCTAAATAATTATGAATGCCAACATTACTTTTTTAAAGGATATGGATATATTTATGAATATGGTCCTCCATATAAAGTCATATTTCTAGCATTGATTTGGAAAAGGCATATATCTATAGATCTTATATATATATAATATATATATATATATATATATATATATTATATATATTATATTATATATATTATATATATATATAGGTTCCTTGAAAAAGGTAAAAAGAATAACTAAAGTAAAATGATACACACTCAAAAGTTTTAACCCATGAAAACTCCTTACCCCCCCTAGGGATCTCAGGATGGTAAGGTTATTCAATCTAGACATAATCAATATTAATGATAATGGAAATTTAAAGGATCATAGAAAATGACAAGTCCCAATAGGCACATATATATAAAAGAGAATTATAGGTCGCAACAACTGAGGCCTGAGGTAACAACAAGTGTGACTTGAGGGAACAAAAACTGATACTTGAGGGGAAAACAATGGTAATTCAAGGTAGCAACAACTGCGTCTTAAATTAAAAGAAAATAAAAATGTGGGAAAATCAAATACAAAAACAATCAAACAACAAATTAAAGATAGAAAGAAAAACAAACATAACTATGCAATATTTATTTATTTACGAGAGCCTTATGTTATTAAGAAGATTGTGTTTGTTCTTGGGCTGGATACCAAAACACATCTTTCACTATGGTCTTTTATTAACTATTTTAACACATGACATGATGGGGTGCTCTGGAGAATAGCACAAAGGTCCTCAATAATTAAAAATGGAAACATTTTTTAAACGTTATGGAGATATTTATAAAACTGGTCCTCCATGAAAAGTCATATCACTAGTGTTTATTTGAAAAGACACACATGCACACACACACACACACTCAACAACTTTTAACCCAAGAAAACCCCTTACCCCCAAAGTTATCTCAGGATGGTTAGGTTCTTCAATCCAAGCATAGTCACTATTAAGGATAATGGGAATTTGAACGTTCATAGAAAATTACCAATCCCAAGAGAAACAAATTTATAAAAGATAATTAGAGATCACAATAGCTCACACCTGAGGGAACAATAACTGTGACTTGATGGAATAATAAGTATTACTTGAGGGAACAACAATTGTTACTTGATGGAACATCAATGCTAATTCGAGGTAGCAACAACTATATCTTAAAGTAAAATAAAATAAAAAGGGGGGAAATCAAACAACAAATTAAAGATAGAAAGAAATAGAAACATAACTATGCAATATTTATTTATTTACCAGAGTCTTATGTTATTAAGCACATTTAGTTTGTTCTTAGGTTGGGTACCAAAACACATCTTTCACTATGGTCTTTTATGAACTATTTTAACATGTGACATGATGGGGTGTTATGGATAATAATGAAAAGGTCCTAAATAATTATAAATGGCAACATTTTTTTAATGCTTATGGAGAGATTTATAAAAATGGTCCTCCATACAAAGTCATATTACTACCGTTGATTTGGAAGGCATATATATAGGGGTTGCTTGAAAAAGGTAAAAAGAATAACTAGAGTGAAATGATACACACTCAAAAAGGTTAAACCCATGAAAACCCCTTAGCCTTGTTGTGCTATGCAACAACCCCCCAATTCATTTATACATAATCTCTTAGGAAATTGTTGTATAAATAAATGGGGACCCATAAAAATTTAAAGCATAGGAAAATAATATAGTTTAAGTTTTTGAAATAATAAATTTGATTTCTAAATAAACATATCCAATAGGCCCCAAACAACTTAAATAAAGCTTGCCTCAAAGAAAATCCCGACAATATCACATATCACAAAGTCTCAAAGAAATAACACTTTATTTTTACCCTTTCAAAACTTGCGATGTGATAAAGGATAACCCTTGAGAACCTAGCATGTCTATTCCTTAAAAGGCTTAAGTATTGACAAAATCATTTTATGGTAGAACTTATATTGCATTGAAATCTTATGACAAAAACCATATATGAAAAAGTTGAGGAGCACTCCCATTGCAAAATGCGATAAGCTAACCGGACCCGATAAAATAATGAACACATTATATAAACATATCACTTCCAGTTAAATCATAGATTATCAAAAAGGTTATCTGCTTTTTCCACTTTGGCTTCCTCCCAATTGCGATAAATCTATTTCTTAAAAGGCGCACTTGAAGAAAATCATAAGACTGAATAACTAAAAACATAAGTCACACTTATTAATAATCCATTGGGCCCGCTATAACGCCACATCATGTCTCATGATTTCGCAATTGCACAAAGCCTTTAAGCATATCCATTCTCCACTACTCCTGAAACCTCTGATTGTGATATCGTAATTATCGCAATCACACAACTCTCACACCCAATAAACCTATATAGTGATATTGCTATTGCATATTGACAGAAGACATGGAAATAAGTTTTATTTACCGTATGAAAAGGTTTCTGTGATGCGATATATTTGTAGGTTTTAACCCAGTATAGAAATTACCTGCATATGAATTCTAAATCAAAGAAAAATAAACAATGCGAGAGCATAACACATAAAACACATATACACAGAGATTTCCCACTGGATTCCAAAACCAGGACTACCAGCTTGATTTTTCATTATATTCCTTTCAATGTTACAATACATATTTATACATGCCGAAGCATCCAATACCATGGACCGAAAACCATCGCGTCCAAAACCATGGACCGGAAAACCATAGGTAGGTTCGCCCAACCTAATATAGGGTCCAAAAAAAATTTTCTCGGGGTGCTGCCCCGAACCCCGTACAGGGGGGCTACCCGCCCCCGTCAAACCCCCCGGAAAGGGAGGGCTTCCTCCCCCCCGCTGCGCAACGAAGGGGGGGCTCC
>APFE031115761.1:95679-109330 GCA_000404065.3 Pinus taeda | reverse complement strand
GCTCTGATACCAAATGTAGGTTTTAACCCCATACAGAAATTACCTGCATACAAATTCTAAATCACAGAAAAATAAACAATGCGAGAGCATAACACATAAAACACATATACACAAAGATTTTCCACTGGATCCCAAAACCGGGACTACCTGCTTGATTTTTCATTATATTCCTTTCAATGTTACAATACATATTTATACATTCCGAAGCATCCAATACCATGGACTGAAAACCATCATGTCCAAAACCATGGACCAAAAACCATAGTTAGGTTTGCCCAACCTAATATAGGGTCCAAAAAAAAAAAATTCCTGGGGCGCTGCCCCGGACCCCGTAGAGAGGGGCTACCCACCCCCCTCAAACCCCCCAGATAGGGGGGGCTGCCGCCCCCCCGTGACCCCCGCACTGCGCAACAAAGGGGGGGCTCCGCCCCCCCTCTAATCCCGTGGTTCACTACGTAGGTTAGTCATGGAAAGAATATAACACAACCCAACAATATTAATGGATAAACAATAACCACGTGAAGCCATGATTTCAATTATTTAAGAATTCTAACAGTATTTATGATTTCAAAGCCTAAGATGATTTAATGGCCTGTATAGATTGATTTGCATTTAAACTCTCCTTTTTGTCATTTCAAGCCTTGTGTGTTCGTATGTTTCTGTATTTCACAACTATTACTCTTCATTTCTCTTTGTTCTCAATTCATAGGTTTAGCTCGAGAATTAATTGTGTAACAAAATGACTAAGTTGAAGAAAGGAAAGAAACCACATAGACTTCACAATCCTCTGCTTCTGATGGAACATAAATTCCCCCACTATTCTCAGATACGACATGCACAATCGACAACGGTAATTCCTCATGGGAAACCATGTATTGATTGCTCGAGAGAGAGGGTCCTGTGATAATTCAAAGAGTAGCAACAAAAAATGTTACTACCTATTTTGAAGCCTCCTACTTCGAAGCTGCCTGCTCTTTTCTTCATAGAATTGCTGCTAGACCCAAATTTTGCCTTACACCAATATGGTAAAATGGATAATTGAAAATATTAACACTACCAACTGGACATTTCAGACTTCAAGGAAACTAATTATCGGGTCCTTCACAACAGAAGACTTGAAGAAAAGGTATCATGTACCAGACCGACAGAAGGTATATGAAAAAATATTTCTTGAGTAATTTGGAAGCGAAAATGATGTGCCATCAGACCCAATTAAACAATGGAGGTCCAATTCAAACAAGCACAAGCATGAGAAATCAGGTGTGTATTCTATATCTTCTCTTATTGCACTCTATTATTATATCACGACTATGATGTGTAGATTATTTGGGCATGTCGATACAACTAAGTTCTCTATTGAGTGGGTGCCCCTAATTCATACTGTAGTAAATTATTTTATAATGGATTAGGGAACTATATAGTCTAATAATATTGCTTTCCAAATCTTGGAGTTTAGACAACATCGGTATGTCACCACTAGAATAGCCCCACCATTTTTTATGAGCGCCTACATTATGGATGCAGTCTGTTTCATTACCAGTTTCCCAACCATGGTGGTGAGCTCCAGTATTACAGAAATAATGTAGCAACTCTTGGGGCTTACTTCTTTACTTTTATCAACCCGATAGTTTGTAACAAACTTGGAAACGACGATGTTGTATGCACAAGCACTAGCTCTTACTGCAGGCTGTCACTTGATCAGCTGGCCTAAATTCGCTAGGAGCTTAAGCCAACTTCTATGGGTTCTCAGAAGAAGCTTTCACTATGATGGTAGAAGAATAATTTTATAGGGGCTATTCTACTTGCAGAAGGAGAATGAAAACTGAAATGGAACTCAAACCCTAGCAAACCCTAATCGTGCAAGAAAAGAGATGGAAACTACTGAAATGGGTGCCATTGATTACTGAAAAGGTAAATTGCATTTATTCAAGCTACTTTTGAAGAGAAATGGAAAGAAATCATCTTTTTGCAATTTTGAGTATTTTTGTGTGGATTTATTATGCTTGTGATTTGACTAATTGTGACTGTGTAGTGGTTTGGTAGCAAAACAAAAATGGAGTTGGCTTTTGAAGATGATGAGGAAGGTGTGGGGAGGTCCTAATATGTCCCTAGCACCCTTCTAGAGACTTCCATTGTGATCGGACTTCGAAAAATCACTCGCATGAACTTCTATAGGAGGTTGCAGGGGATCTACAGGATATTCTACAGGAAGATCTACAGGAGGAGGTCGAAAGTGGTTTTTTAGAGGTTTGAAGGTAAAATCAATGGGAAAAGGGAAATTATGGTTGGATGAAAGTGTTTGAAGGGTCTAGGACTCTGTTGATGAAGATCAAGAATGAAAGAGATGGTTGGATTTGTTCAAAGGGTAAGAAAGTGATTTTGTGAAAAACGTAGAAATTAGAACAGTTTGGCGAAATGTGGTGAATGAGTGAAGGAATCTGTGAAAGATGAGATGGTACAGGTTGCACTATGGAGGGATGACAAGCTAGAATGTTTTTCAAGTGAGCTGCACACCTACTTCTTAAAAACTGACCCAAGTAAGAACCAAAAAATAAAGTTTGTCTAATTTGACCAAAAATTTGACCTAAAAACAGAGTACTGTTGAATAGAACTTTATGAACAAAAAATTATGTGAGAAAGCCATGGAAAATGAACATGAAATGGTCTAAGCATGTGAATCCAAGCAAATATCAGCTTCTCCAACTCAAAACATCACACTAGCAATTGTATGAAAGGAAACAAAACGTATTTTTGGTGGCAGCAGTAGTGCCTTGTCCTCAGTTCATGGTCCCAAGGAGGGAGAAAGGGGATCAAGGCTTGCTGGTAGCCCTTTTGGATCTTTCTTCGTTACTACAACGAACTACTTAAACAACTTGAAGCAAGAACAACTAATTTAATCATCAAAAGCAACCTATTTTACCAAAGCAAGATTAATCCTAAACAATAGAAATCAGCTTATGAATGCAAGGAAAAAAGACATATAAATACACAAAGGAGGTGTTGGGTAGCTTGGGTTGGGCCCTAAGCTAAGAGTTTCAGCCCTCTAGAAAAGATCAGTGCTGGTTCAAAGCTGGATTCATCTTCATTGATCAAAAAATAATAGTTACATCACAAAACTCTCTGCAAAAGGAGCTCGAAAATGAGCTAAGTACAAGATTGCACAAAAGTGCGAAAATAGACTATGAAAGGGCTAACCTATTGAGGCCTGAAGCCTTCTTATTTATACAAGTGAGGACTCCCAACAGTCCTCCTAAACTTAAGGAACTCAGCTGCCTAAACTGAAGATAACAATAGCTTCTACTAGACTTGCTCGGCTGCCCCTTTAGATCATCATTGTGGGCCTTTGAACTCCGAGTCGCTGGTGGAGAATTTGAGGAAGGGGTCATTAATGTAGGAGACACCCATCCTATAAATCCTCAGCCCTGTTTCCTCGAGTTTGGCTACCAATCTGCTCATCAATGCTTGGTCCTTGTCCAAAAACTGTCTAAAAATCTGCAATAAACACTCATTAGACTATGTGGCAAAGTGACTATCCCCATTCACTCAATTGACATAAATATATTCAAAACATGAACAAAACTATGGATAATGGTGGATTAAATGGAAATAATAGGAAAAATGAACCCATATAGTTACCCATTTCTGGGGCTTATCACATGGGATGGAAATGGACTATTCGAGATCCCACTCCCATCCATATATACCGTAAACTCCTGTGGGAATCCAATTTCCACACCAATTTCTATAAGATTTACAAAGGAGTTATGCTACCCATCTACCAAGCCGTTTTTGACAAAAGGGCCTCAAGATTGTCTTGTGAGGCCAAAATTGATTATTTACCAATAGGTAGGTTGTTTATGGAAGAATTGTTTACTTATGTCCGAGTCTATGGAAGCATAGCACCTCCCCATGTTCTCCCATGGTATGTACAGATAAACTTCTTGCTAGGGAGATTTCCTACCAAACTATAGGGGATGGGTTAACCAAGATCCTAAAAGAATCTAAGAAGTCTCTTTAGCCTTCCTTTCCCCTCCAATGCGATGTTTATGCATTACACAATTTCAATCATGTTGCGCTTGAAATATATCATATTAGATGTTTGAAACTTGCCACCATTCCTGGCAGATAGTTTGACCCTAATAATGTCGCACAAAACTTCACTGCTCAAGTGAAAATTAGATAGTTCGTCCATGAGGAGGATGATTATGATGACCTATTTGAGTCCGTTGAGTTGTTTTCACAAGTGCAACATTTGGCTACTTTGAGACTGGATCCACAAAGGCTAGCTTAATTCCACCAGTACAGGAGGAAAGGCTACAAAATGTCCATTTGGATCTGTTAAATATCCCTCAACCAATTGTTCCAAAGGAATAGAGCTCAGGCCAAGGTTCAGAAAAGGGCTCAGAACTATGTTCTGAGCATAATTTAGAGAATAAATCGAAACAAGGTTTCGGTTAGACTTTAGGGCAGAAATCAACACAAGGCTTAGAACATAGTTCAGAGCATGACTCAAGACATAGCTCAGAGCAAAACTCAGGGAAGATTCCAAAGAAGAGTCGAAAGAAGGAATCAAAAAAAATCTCAAAGGAGAAAGAAGTGGAAGATGTATCCACAAAATTACACGCAAATGAGTCTCCTTTCAAGAATCAACTGGATGAAGAATGGAAACAATTTGACTAGCAACTTAGAGGACATCAAAGGGAAAAAGATGTTGAAATGGAAACAAGATTCAACATACCCCAAAACACTGGATAAAGCTCGCTTACTGTAAGGGCTACTGACAAAGCTGTCACTACTGAGGAAGTTGAGATCATCCTGACCTTCCCTTCAGATTCTAAAATCGTTCTTAGGGTAGAAGAAATCCCTCCTCTTGATGTCTTTTACAGTCCCAAGCATCGAGATGTAGTAAAAAGGCAGAGGAAAAGGAGGAGAACAGAACAGTCATCAGAAATAATTCCTGACAATGAACCTATGGATGTAGTATGGAAAGATACCCCGATGGATCCTTCAGAAAATTTGACAAAATTATCATAGTTTGTAGGTGCTTATGCACCTGCTACTATTGAAAAGGCAACTGAAGTCAGCCAACTAGTAAGAGAGAAAGAAGTGAGAATCCAGTAGCTAGAGCAACATTTGGCAGAATAAAAAAAAAAACTGTTGATCATCAAATAAAGATTCAAATGTCCCAATTACAACAAAGCTTTGACCAATTGAAGCTCCAATCTCAAGTAGAAACAAGTGCTAATGATGTCCATATACAACAACTACAGTTTTCACTGGACCAGTTGAAGGATAATCGTAAAGTTGAGGATTTTGTAAAGGAATCATTAGATCTCAACTCTTTATTATCGAAGAAACAAGCAACATTCTGTCAAAAGCTATTTGTCATCAATCCAATGTGAAATACAAGTGATTCACTGATGAATCAAGCATCCAATATGAGGGTGACTTTTAATGAGATTGATGATAAGATCTCAGGATACATTACATGGCAAGATAATCCAGAAGGAAGAGTGGCATATATTCTCAGGATAAAGGAATCACATAAATAAATCCTCTTTACCGATTGGGACATTCAATTGAAGCAGTCAGAAAGAGTAGTTTCCAGAGCGACCGATGCTGCAAATAACATCATTGAAACCATCAATGATAATTTTCATAATGATAATTTGATATAGGAATGCCCACCTGGGCGTCTCCCTGATATTAGAGTCCTATAAGCATAATGGAAAGAAACCTCAAAAGTGAAGGAAGAGGTGATTAAACAACTAGCCAAACTAGATTGGGAAGTATATTGGAGATATCTGGTGAAGCCACACAATCAGTGGTTGATTCTACGTTGCCTCACTGACTCATCCATGCACATGCTTCCTACTCTTTCAGATGTAGTGTATACAGGATAGGTGTGCATGAGGATGGGTCAACCTCCTGAAGTCAAGCCAATGATGGATATCTATGAGCTCAGAAAATGAATGAAAGAGTAGAAACCATTGCATAATGAAGCTCGTCATTACAATAATTTCTATTTCTGTATTTTTGTCACTTATTTTAAAGAGAGTTGTTTAAAACTCCTCAGTACTTTCATGTAATATCTATTTTTGTACTTTATTTTTATTATAGAAACCCTTTCATGTCTATGAATAAAGGGTCCCCAATATTATAAAGAAATGCCTTAAAAGCTTGCACTTTTGTACTTTTAAAGTTTTTCTTAGTAGAATGACTCAATCATAGTCTCGAAGTTTTGTGAAGAAGGTTTTTGGAATCTTGCACTTTTGTACTTTTGGAAACCATCTTAATGAAAAAGACTGGACTTGAGCTATTATCCTCATGAACTTAGTTATATGGATGGGTACTTCTAGCATTGTATATTTATTTATTTATGAATTGATGGCCATTTCTCTTTGTATTATTTGATATATGTATCTCTATTAACACAGTTATGCATTTATTCACTTCTGAACATGCTTGAATTGCCATATTTTAATACATATATGAGCGATATTTTATGCGATATATGTTTATCAATTATTTGGATTAACTATTTAATCAAAATAATTATTTTAAAAGCTTCTCATTTCTGTTAGTGATTGATCAATTTTCATTATCATACACTAAATATAATCATTGTAGATCACATAAGTATAAGCAAAATCCCGGGTAATAAATAGATGGGTTAAATATATGTATTCCAATTGAAAACCACCTCATCTATCTCTTAGATTTTGGTCATCAACACCCTATCCATCCTATCACATTTGTATTGGGAAACTGGTCCCACTATATCCATTCAGATCCACTAATCCAAACGGATAAGGGATAGTATTCAAGTCCCCGACCGGGTGGTTTCCCTCCATGTTATTGCAATGATTTTTTAGGCTTCAACATTTTGGTGCTAGAAGGAGGGCCTCGACTATGAATGGCAAAGAGAAATAAATTTATATTAATAAGCCATTCCAAGAGTCACTCCCCCTCAAGACCACCTCCAACTTCTAGATCCTCATCTAAAACTTCTATTTCTAGATCAAAAGTTGAGCAGTCATCTCCAACATCTCCTAGTACATTTTCTAAAGAACCTTCTTCAGATTATAATCCTGAATCATCTGACGTCCTGAATTTAATAAATAAATTGGGCGAAATCTCTATTTCAACAGAAAATCTTGAGCCATCTGAATCTTCTGAAGGAAGTATCACTTCTATTTTGGAGCCTACTCAAATTCTAACTCGTTCTCAAAGAGAAAATCTTGGAGTTCCTCCATTTGAATTTTCTCTTCCTTCTTTCCGAAAGAAGACTAAGAAATCTGAGTCACAGACATCAACTAGTGAGGTTTTCTCAAACTCTCCTCCACAAACACCTTCATTCCCTCCATTCATTCCTATTAATACTCATTCTTCTCAAGGTATTGGTGCTAGTTCATCCAGCTTGAGTACACAACCTGCCTCTTCTTCCACTCAACCACCCTCAATATCGCTTCCTCCCAAAACCCAATAATGGTAGGAAGACAACAAAAACAACCACAATAACCACCACTAGTCAGACCATGGGCCAATCATGGAGGTATGCAAATTGAAGCATCTATTCATGATCTACCTAAGCATCCTGAAAGATGGCTACCAAACTTTAATCATGATGATGGATTACCTGTTGACAAGCATCTCCATAATTATATGTTAGCCATTAATCTGAATGGATTAGTTGAAGAAAACCGTGTAGTAATATCATTTCCCTACACCCTTCAACGATTAGCAGGTTCATGGTATTTCTCATTACCACTAGGGTCTATTACTAATTGGGACATGTTTGAAGAGAAATTCTTAGCTAAATTTGGTGATGATCGCAAAATTGCATCCCTTATTAATGATATTTCTAATTTAAAAGCCAAGTCAGGTGAAAATATCAATGATTTCAATTCAAGATTCAATAAATTCCTAAACAAAATCCCATCCACATCAAGCCCTGGTGTTGATGTCCAGATCAAGTGGCATCTTTCTCCTCTTCCTTCCAATATAGCAATTTTTGTGGATAGAGCCAATAAAGCTACTTTAGTAGAAAACATGAAAGAATATATGTTTGTAGAAAAGAGAATAGTTGCATTGGAAAAGAAGACAACCTAGGAAGTTAGGAAAACAAAAAAGGTTACGTTTAAGGATGAAACAAAGAAGAAATCCCCTAAGGATCCTTTTGGTCTTGAAGGCCTACAAAAAGTCCTTAAAACCATTTCAAATGAGATGGTAGAGATTAAGAAGCAGGTAGATGAATCCTCTTCTAAGAAACATTTTAGTTCTTTCAAGAGAAATCAGACATCTAATCCTCAACCTCTAAACACAATATCTAATGTTGAATCTGATTTATATGAAGATGATGAAGAAAATGCATTATCATATGATGAGAATTAAGATGAAGAATTTGTTCAAGTACATGGAATGTGGAATTTTATCTTACCTTCTTCTGATGATGAATATCAATAAGAAGCTCTACCTATTAGCACTAGGAGTAAAGGCCCTGTTGATTCAAAACAATCAACTCAAAATAAAAATCCCTCAACCTCTTCTACCAAAGATAAAATGGCCAGTAAAAAGTCTTCTCCTAAATCTCCTCAAACAACTTCATCCTCATCTAATCCCCCCTCTTCATCTAAAATGTTGGTAGTTGTTGATACCATAGAATATAACATAGTGGAGGACATGAAGAAAGCTGGAGCAAATATCTCTCTTCATGAGCTCAACAAGCTTAAACATCAACATAAGTTATTGATGAAAGAATTGAATGCAGTTCCTGCATCTCCTCTTCCTACTGTTGTGTTATCCCAAGCTTCCAGAGGAATGGGTAAGCCTCCCAATGATTCATCAAATAAGGTTGATACTATTGATGCTATCTTAATTGGTGATAGATCTAAATCACATACTCCCCCTTTCCTCTTGACTTATGAAATCTTCAATAAAAATCTGCACAATTGCTTAATAGACTTAGGGGCCTATTCAAACATTATGCCAAGAATAGTATGCACTAAATTAAATGTTTCACCCCAAAAGTCTATTGTTCACATTGTGCAACTTGATAGAACAAAAGTTCAGGTCTTAGGAGAAATGAATTGAGTCACCATTATACTTTCTTCTAATCCAAAAGTTTATCAAGTAATTGACATACTAGTTGTTGATATTCCCAAATTTTATGGTTCAATTCTTATTTGAGACTAGTCTTAGAAACTTCACAGTTATTTGCAACAAATTGGTCTCACATGTGGCTCCCTTACAATGGAAATCCAACTCAAATCAGAATTGACCGAGAAAAACATTTGAAGCACATAGTAACTAATTTTGAAGATGAAAATGAGCCAATAACTTTTAACAATAATATCATTGGAAACTACTATGCTGAGTCATTTTTAGGAAATTTCAATGCATAGAAGTCACCTTTTTTGGATAACTCTGTTACTTCCCAAATTGAGAAATTTTCTCAAACAGATTCTTCCAGATGTATAAATCTTGTAGATAAACCATTAATTAAAAATTTATTTTGGACATTATATTTTGATGGATCTAAATCCAATGATGGTGTAGGAGTTGGTTGTATATTAATCAATCTAGAAGGAGAAAAAACCATGCTAGAATGTAGGTTAGAATTTGAATGCACAAATAATACCATTGAATATGAGGCACTGATCCAAGGTTTGTATAAATCAATAGGCGTTGATATCAAATATCTTCAAGGTTTTGGAGATTCAGAAATAGTTATTAAACAAGTAAGAAACACCATTCATTATCTCTCTGGATATTTAAAACATTACCAATCATTAGTCTAGGATCTTACTTCACATTTTTTTAGCATTCAACATCTATCCAATCCCTAGACTTCAAAATACAAGTGCTGGCCTTCTAGCTAACATAACATCCAAGCTTATACCATCAGAGAATTACAGTCCAGATAGGTTTTCCACAGAATTAATTTTTTGACCATCCATTCCCAATAATGTCACTAATTGGTGAGTGTTTAATGATGACGAAGATATCATAATATTTTTAACATCTAAAGGATCATATGATGATCAAATAATTGATGAAAGTGAGCATGATAATCGGTTGAAACAAAATTCCAATGAGAATCCCATACCTAAATCTGTGGTAAAACTTGAAGATCTTTATGATCTAAAAGACAGATTTAGGAAGGTTACTAATTCTAAACTCCAAAGTTAAAGCTTAAGGTTTGAACTAGTAAACCTTGGAACTGATATCAAACCTCAAAGCATCAATCTAGGACTTGGTCTCTCACTTGATGAGAGATTAGCCTTTATTCATTTGTTCAAAAAATATAAAGGTATCTTTACTTGGAGCTACGATGATCTTAAAACATATGATACCTCCATCATACAACACACTATTCCCATGACATCCATTGACAAACCTGTGCAACAAAAATTAAGGAAAATTCACACTAATTTAGAAAGTCAAATCAAATCTAAGCTGAATAAACTCCTTAAAGCCAAGATTATCTTTCTTGTTAGGCATTCAAAATGGGTTTCAAATTTAGTACACGTTAGGAAGAAGAATGGTGACATTCGCATCTATATAGACTTTATAAATCTCAACAAAGCTTGTCAGAAGGATAATTTCCCATTACCGACTATGGAGCAAATACTGCAATCAATAGTTGGTTCAGAACTAATGTATTTTCTTGATTGATTTTCAGGATATAACCAAATCCTGATCCATCTAGATGATAGACTAAAAATTACATACAAGACTAAATGGGGAACCTATGCCTACCATAAAATGCCTTTTGGTTTAATTAACATAGGGGAAACCTGCCAAAGAGATATGGATATAGCTTTCAAAGGTCTAATAAACAAAATTGTTGTCATTTATTTGGATGATATAACTATTTATTCCAAGAAGAGAAATAATCATTTACATGACTTAAAGCAAAGATTCTTTGAACATTTCAAAAGTATGGGATTTCGTTAAACCAAAAGAAATCTTATTTTTCTCTAGATGAAGTTAAGCTTTTGGGGTTTATTATATCCAAAAATGGAATTTGTATTGATCCAGACAGAGTAAAATAAATTGCTCAAATTCCTTTGCTCCATGATAAAAAATCTATGTAGTCTTTTCTAGGTTAGATAAATTATGTTAAGAGATTTGTCCCTGACTTCTCTCAAATTATTTTACCATTACAAATCACGATTAAGAAAAATTCAATCTTTAAGAGCAGACATAACGAAAGAGAAGGTTTTGATTTAATTAAATAAGCCATTATGAATGCTCCCTCTTTAACAACTCCAATTTTTTATATTCATTTCATCTTGTATACATTCTCTTCTCAAACATCTTATGTTATTGTTCTAACGCAACTTAATGATAAACAAATTGAAGCACCCATATCTTTCTTTAGTTCTAATTTTCAAGGTGTTGAACTAAATTATTCAGAGGTGCCAAAGCAAGATTTTTCTATTTTTAAATCTATAGAGCACTTTAGGCCTTTTCTCCTAAAAACCCACACTAAAATAATAGTTCCATTCCCAGCAGTGAGGCAATTGCCTATGCAAAGGAAAGTAGGAGAAAAAAAAGGAAAATTGGGTAACAACTCTGCAAGACTATGATATTGACATTAAAACAGCCAAAATTGTCAAAGGACAGGGCTTTTTCAGATTGCTTACAGGAGCTTCCAACCTGCTAGCAGATGAGGACTCAGGTAATACTATACACATATAAGAGGTAAGCCTAAATGATTTGGAGTCCCAATATGATGATCTCGTTTTCTATTTGAAAAATGGATATGCTCCCCGTAAACTCAATCACAAAAGGAAAAGGAATTTAAGACTAAAAGCAAATCAACATGAAATCATTGATGATGTATTATTCATGAGAAATTATGATTCTGCATTATTAAGATGCCTTGAAAAGTCTGAAGCACAAAAGGTTTTGCAGGAACTCCGCGATGGACTAGCTAGTGGACATTTTGGAGGGGATACTATTGCACATAAGATCCTGCATGCTAGGTACTATTGGCCAACTTTGTTAAGATATACCCATGAATACATGAGGAAATTAAAAATATGTCAAACTGCTACTGGAAGACAACGAAAACCTGCCTTACCTCTACAATCAGTCAACATTAAACAACCTTTTGAACAATGGGGTTTGGATATCATAGGTGAGATTGTTCCTCATTCTTCAAAACAATGTAAGTATATCCTTACAACTACAAAATATTTTACTAAGTGGGTGGAAGCAATACCACTAAAGGTATATAATTCTAATGCTACCATTGAATTCATTGATCAATTCATTATGACTAAATTTGGCTTACCAATTGCACTTATGTTTGATAACACATCTTACTTTCATGAAATAATATGACTGAATTTTATCTTAAAAGGGGTTTTAAACTTAAGTACTATGTTAACTACTACCCTCAAGGAAATGGTTTAGCAGAATCAACCAACAAGAACCTCATAAGAATTATTAAAAGAAATGTTGGTTAGAGCCAAAATAATTGGCATAAATATTTGACATTTTCTCTATGGGCATATCGAATAACTCAGAAGGCCTCAATAGACACTTCTCCATTGAATCTAGTATATGGGAAAGCAGATATCATCCCTTCAAATCTATATCTTCCCTCATTAGCCCTATTCCAATTTATTGAAGAAACACCTTCTTCTTCTTTACAACTAATACAGTCTCAAATTCTTAAACTAGAAGAAGAAAGAGAGAAAGCTAAGCTTATACATGCATGCCATCAACAACTAGTCAAATCTTCTTTTGATGCAAGTTTTGTTTCCACAAAATATTTTCAAATTGGAGATCTCATCCTTAAATGGGACAAGGCACATGAGGAAAAAGGAAAGCATGCTAAATTCCAAAAAATGTGGCTTGGACCATTTCAATTTGTTGAACAAGTAGGCTCATCAACATTCATATTGCAAGATTTATCAAGAAAGGGAGATTCTCTTCTTGTCAATGGGCTTATTTTGAAAAAAATATTTTCTTAGCAGATTATATCTTCTACTATAGCATTATTGTACTTAATTTTTAGTTCTTTTAGGAATAAATAATGTTGAATAACATTACTTTTGGCTTTGCAACAAAAAATCTCTTGAAACATTTTTTGATATTTCACTTTGAAAGTAGGAATTCTTAAGGAAATGATCACAACATTTGAAAATTAGCTAAGTATCATAAAACTCTGAAATTTTATTTTCCATTGAAGTGGTACTTTTTTTTAAAACCTCAATTCTATAAAATAATTTTACTCTATTATCAGTCAAGAAAGGTTATCTTTAACAAAGTAAAGACTATTTACAGCTAAACATCTCCAACTCTAAAATTGTAATCCAAAACCCTTAAGGAGTCAATGATTCTCCCCATCCATTAACTTTCCTATTTTTAGAGTGTAATTCAAAAACATATTAACCTTAAAAGATAATGGGTCTCATCATGAGCCTGTTTACGATGTTCATAGGGAAAGAATTGACTGACATTACCAACACTGAATACCAAACCAGTGTAATGGCTTATGATTATCATAATTTAAGACAAGGGGTCTCATCATGAGCCAACTTGTTCAGTTCAATTACAAACAGTGAATGGCGTTGTCACTTTATGGTCACCAAACTAGGACAATGGCTTTTAGGTAATAAAAAAGTTGTTAAAA
>APFE031115761.1:0-95543 GCA_000404065.3 Pinus taeda | reverse complement strand
ATGGATGGGATTCTAAATCATTGATGGTTAAAAGGTAACCATGTCAAGACTATGAACACTTGCTGGCAGCAATGGCTCTACCTATGACAAATGAGTATATTGAAAGCGCTAAGTTGTAAAAATCCCGCTACTTTATATTTACAACTAATTAATGACTAATATATACAAAAAGTATTTTCATCTATAAGAGGATATAAAAATAATTATGATAAAATTAGTTTTTATGTTCAGAGTAATGTACTTATCTAAATATTTTGAAAATACTTTTCCTTTCCTGAATTGTTTTTACTTAGGAAAGTTTTAGAAATTTCATTATTATAAATCAGAGACAATTGGTTCTTCTAGTGAATCGCAAATTGTTGTGCTATGCAACAGCCCCCCCATTTATTTATACATAAATCTCTTAGGAAATTATTGTATAAATAAATGGGGACCCTTAGGAAAATAACATAGTTTAAGTTTTTGAAAGAATAAATTTTATTTTTGAATAAACATATCCAATCAGCCCCAAACAACTTAAATAAAGCCTGCCTCAAAGAAAATCTCGACAATATTGCATATCGCAAAGTATCAAAGAAATAACATTTTTTTTTACCCTTTTGAAACTTGTGATGTGATAAAGGATAGCCCCCAAGAACCTAGCATGTCTATTCCTTAAAAGGCTTAAGTATTGACAAAATCATTTTACGATGGAACTTGCTTGCATCACAATCTTATAAAAAAAATGATATATGAAAAAGTCGAGGAACACTCCCATTGCAAAATGCGATAAGCTAATTGGACCTGGTAAAACAATGAACACAGTATATAAACATATTGCGTCCGGTTAAATCATAGATTATCAAAAAAGCTCCCCGCTTGTTCCACTCTCCATTCCTCCCTATTACGATAAAGTTATTTCTTAAAAGGTGCGCTTAAAGAAAATCATAAGATTGAATACTAAAAATATAAGTCGCACTTGTTAATAATTTGTTGGGCCCGCTATAATGCCATGTCATGTCTCGTGATTTCGCAATCATACAAAGCCTTTGGCCATATCCATTCTCTGCTACTCTCGAAACCTCTAATTTTGATATTGTGATTATCGCAATTGCACATCTCTCATACCCAATAAACCGATATAGTGATATCACTATCACGTATCGGCATGATATATGGAAATATGTTTTATTTACTGTTTGAAAAGGTTTTTGTGATGCAATATATTAAGGCATAATAAATAGCTGTGCGAAGCCATGATTTCAGTTTTTTAATAATTTTAACGGTATTTATGATTTCAAGGCACAAGATGATTTGATGGCCTATATAGATTGATTCACAATTAAACTCACATTTTCCTCATTTAAAGCCTTGTATGTTTGTATGTCTTCTCATTTCATAGTTATTCCTCTTCATTTCTCTGTCTTCTCAATTCACAGGTTTAGCTCGAGAAAGAACTATGTAACAAAATGACTAAGTCGAAGAAAGGAAAGGAAAACATCATTAGGGGATTTTTGAGGACTAGAATGGGCTTCCTAAGGAGATTATAAAATAATAGTGGAAATAATAAAATAAGATTAGATTACATCATCAAATGTTAGAGGGAGAAAAGAAAAAACTATTTTTTCAACTCGTATTTTCAACTTATCTCCTTATGGGTTTACTCAAATTTCGAGCAGAAACACTTGTTGGATGTCGAATTTGATTCCTCATCCAAGTAGTGCCCATGTTCCATACTTTCGATGGACCCTGCTACACGAAAAATGAGAAATACATGAAAAAGGTGATTGCAATCACGTTTTTTCATGTATTTCTCATTTTTCATGTAGTAGGGTACATCAAAAGTATGCAACATGGATACTCCTTGGACGAAGAATTAAATTTTACATCCAATGAGTACTCCCACTTGAAATTTGAGTAAAACCTTAGGGAGATAAGTTGAAAATATGAGTTGAAAAAGCAGTTTTATTAGTTGTTTATTATTTTTTAATCCTTTTACTTTTTTACTCCAAAAATGGTGAATCATCCCCCATGGTTGACATGATCATCTTGAATCCTATTGGTTCTTATAAAGTTTATTCTGGTTGTACATTTTTCTTAGGAGGCCCATTTTAGACCTCAAAACTCCCCTAATCTAGAGGCTTCACAATCCTCTTCTTCTAATGTAACAAAAATGCCCCCACTATTCTCAGATTTGACATGCAAAATCGACAACAGTACTTCCTCATGGGAAACCATGTACCAATTTCTCGAGAGTGAGGATCCTAGTATAATTCAAAGAGTAGCAACAATAGACGTGACTACCTCTTCTAAAGCCTCCCATTTTGAAGTTTCCAACTCTTTTCTTCATAGAAGTGTTGCTAGACCCAAGATTATGCCTTACACCAATATGGTAAAATGGATAATTGAAAATATTAACATTACCGATTGGACTTTCCATACTTCAAGGAAAAATGTTATAGGTTCCTTCACAATAGAAGACTTGAAGAAAATGTATCATGTACAATACCCACAAAATGTATATGACAAAGTCTTTCTTGAGAAATCTGCAAGCGAAAATGATGTGCCATCAGACCCAATTAAACAATGGAGGTCCAATTCGAACAAGCACAAGCATGATCAATTAGGTATGTATTCTATATTGTATCTCATTTCTCCCTATTCTTATATTGCAACTATGGTGTGTAGATTATTTGGGCATGTTGATACAACTAAGTTCTTTGTTGAGTGGGTTCCTGTAATTGATCTTGCGGTAAATTATTTTATAATGGATTAGGGCACTAGCCTATCTAATATTATTGCTTCGAAAATCATGTAGTTTAGACAACACCAGTAAGTCACCACTAGAACAGTCCCACCATTTTCCATGAGTGCCTACATTATGGATGAAGTTTGTTTCACCACCAATTTCCCAATGATGGGATGGAAATGGACTATTCGAGATCCCACTCCCATCCATATATACCATAAAATCCTGTTGGAATCCAATTTCCACACCCATTTCTATAATATTTGCCAAGGAGTTATGTTACCCATCCACCAAGCCATTTTTGACAAAATGGCCTCATGATTGTCTAATGATGCCAAAATTTATTATTTACCAACAAGTAGGTGGTTTAGGGAATATTTTTTTACTTATGTCCAAGTCTATGGAAGCATAGCACCTTCCCATGTTATTCCATGGTATGCATGAATAAACTGCTTGCTAGGGATATTGCCTACCAAACTGTAGGGGATGGGTTAACCAAGAGCCTAAAAGAATCTAAGAAGTCTCTTTGGCCTTCCTTTCCCCTCCAATGCGATGTTTATGCATTACACGATTTCAAGCATGTTGCACTTGAAATCAATCATATTACATGTTTGAAACTTGCCATCGTTCTTGGCAGATAGTTTGACCCTAATAAGGTTGCATAGAACTTCACTGCTCAAGTGAAAATTTGACATTTCAACCATGAGGAGGATGATTATGATGACATTTTTGAGTCTACTGAGTTTTTTTTCACAAATGCAACATTTGGCCACTTTGAGATTGGATACACAAATGCTAGCTCAATTCTATCAGCACAGGAGGAAAAGGCTAAAAAATGTCCCTTTGGATTTGCTAAATATCCCTCATCCAATTGTCCAAGAGGAACAAAGCTCGGGGTAAGATTCAAAAAAGGGCTCAGAACATTGTTTTGATCATAATTCAGAGAAGAAACCAGAACAAGGTTCCAAGTAGACTTCAAGGCAGCAATCAACACAAGGCTCAAAACATAGTTCAGAGCATGACTCTGAGCACAACGTAGAGAAGATTCCACAGAAGAGTCTAGAGAAGGAATCACAAAAAGTCTCAATGGAGAAAGAAGTGGAAAATGAATCCACAAAATTTTACACAGATGAGTCTCCTTTCAAGAATTAGTTGGATGAGGCATGGAAACAATTTGACTAGCAACTTAGAGGAGAGAAAGGGGAAAAAGATATTGAAATGTAAACAAAATTCAACACACCCCAAAACACTAGACAAAGCTCACTTATTGGAAGGGATACTAACAAATTTGTCACTATTGAGGATTTTGAAATCATCCTGACCTTCCCTTCATCTGAAATCATTCTCAGGGTAGAATAAATCCCTTCTCTTGATGTCTTTTATAGTCCCAAGCATCGAGCTGTAGTAAAAAGATAGAGGAAAAGGAGGAGAATAGAACAATCATCAGCAATAATTCCTGACAATGATCCTATGGATGTAGTTTGGAAGGATACCCTGATGGATCCTTCAAAAAAATTGCCAAAATTATCATAGTTTGCAGGTGCTTATGCATCTGCTACTATTGACAAGGTAGTTGAAGTCAGGAAACTAGTAAGAGAGAAAAGAGAATCCAATAGCTAGAGCAACAGCTAGCATACGAAAGATAGAATGTTGATCATCAAATGAAGAGTCAAATGTCCTAATTATAGCAGAGCTTTGACCAATTGAAGCTCCAGTCTCAAGCATAAACAAGTGCTAAGGATGTCCAAATACAACAACTACAATTTTCACTGGACCATTTGAAGGATGATCATAAGGTTGAGGATTTTATAAAGGAATCATTAGAGCTCAACTTTTTATTATCAAAGAAACAAGAAACATTCTATCAAAAGCTATCTATCATCAATCTAATGTGCAATACAAGTGATTCACTGATGAATCAAGCATTTGATCTGAGGGTGACTTTTAATGAGATTAATGATAATATCTCAGGATACATTACATGGCAGGATATTCCAGAAGGCAGAGCAGTATATCTTCTCAAGATAGAGGAATTGCATAAAGAAATCCTCTTTACCAATTGGGACATTCAACTAAAGTAGGAAGAAAGTGCAGTTTCTAGAGCAACCAATGCTACAAATAACATCATTGAAACCATCAATGATAATTTGCATAATGCTAATTTGATATAGGAATTCCCACCTGGGAGTCTCCCCAATATCAAAGTCCTGGAAGCACAATTTCAAGAAACCTCAAAAGCTAGGGAAGAGGTGATTAAATAGTTGACCAAACTAGACTGAGAAGTATATTGGAGATATCTGGTGAAGCCACACAATCAGTGGCTAATGCTATGTTGCCTTACTGACTCATCCATGAACATGCTTCCTACTCTTTTAGATGCAATGTATACAGGACAGGTGCACATGAGGACGGGCTTGCCTCTTGAATTCAACTCGATGATGGATAGCTACGAGCTCAGACAACGAATGAAAGAGTAGACACCATTGCATTCTGAAGCTTGTCATTACAACAATTTCTATTTATGTATTTTTGTCACTTATTTTAAGGAAAGTTGTTAAAACCTCCTCAAAACTTTCATGTAATATCTATTTTTTCACTTTATTTTTATTATATAAACCCTTTCATGTCTATGAAGAAAGCATCCCCAATTTTATAAAGAAATTCTTTAAAGGATTGCACTTTTGTACTTTTAAAGTTTGTCTTATTAGAATGACTGGATCAGAGTCTTGAATTTTTGTGAAGAAGGCTTTTGGAAGCTTGCACTTTTGTACTTTTGGAAACCATCTTAATGAAAAAGATTGGACTCGAGCTATTTACCTCATGAACAAAGTTATATGCATTGGGTACTTCTATCATTGTATATTTATTTTTTTTATGAATTGATAGCCATTTCTCTTTGTATTGTTTGATATATGTGTCTCTATTAATGTGATTATGCATTTATTCACTTTTGAACATGTTTGAATTGTCATCTTTTAATATATATATATAATATATATATATGAGCAATATTTTATGCAATATATGTTTATCAATTATTTTGATTAACTCTTTAATCAAAATAATTATTTTAAAAGCTTCTCATTTCTGTTAGTGATTCATCAATTTTCATTACCATACACTAAAGATAACCATTGTAGATCGCATAAGTATAAGTAAAATCCTGAGGTAATAAATAGATAAGTTAAATATATGTATTCTAGTTGCAAACCGCCCCATATATCACTTAATTTTTTGTCATCAAAACCCTATCCATCCTATCACATTTTTGTTTGGAAACTAGTCGCATTATATCTAGTCAGAACCACTAATCCAAATGGATAAGGGACGGTATTCAAGTCCTCGACTAGGTGGTTTTCCTCCATTTTGTTGCAACAATTTTCGACACTTCATCACACCCAAATGATATCATGATGTTAGGGTTCTTCAATTGAGGCATATTTAATATTAAGGACAACAATAATTTAAAGGATCATAGAAAATAATAAGTCCCAAGATAGACAAATGTATGCAAGAGAATTAGAGGTCGCAACAGGTGAGATTTGAGGGAACAACAATTGTTACTTTAGGGAATAACACTGGTATTTTGAGGCAACAACAATTGCATCTTAAAGTAAAAGAAAATAAAAAAAAAGATGGAAAATCAAACACAAAAACTATCAAACAACAAATTAAAGATGGAACCAAAGCAAGAATAACTATGCAATATCTATTTAGTTATGAAAGTCTTATGTTATTAAGCACATTAAGTTTGTTCTTGGGTTGGGTACCAAACATATCTTTCATTATGGCCTCTTATTAACTATTTTAATGTGTGACATGATGGGGCGTTCTAGAGAATTGCGCAGAGGTTCTAAATATTTATAGATGCCAACATTGCTTTTTAAAATGTCATGGAAATATTTATAAAAATGGTCCTCCACAGAAAGTCATATTATTAGCATTGATTTAGTAAGGCTTATTATATATATATATATATATATATATATATATATATAGATATATATATATATCTTGAAAAAGGTAAAAAGAATAACTAGAATGAAATGATACAGACTCAAAAAAAATTAACCCATGAAAATCCCTTCCCCCCCAAGTGATCTTAGGATGTTAAGGTTCTTCAGTACAAGCATAGTTACTATTAAGGACAATAGGAATTTAAACATTCATAGAAAATAACAAGTCCCAAGAGGCACAAATGTATAAAAGAGAATTAGAGGTCACAACAATTGAGACCTGAGGGAACACCAATTGTGACTTTAGGGAACATCAACTATTACTTGAGGGAACAACAACTGTTACTTGAGGGAACAACAGTGGTAATTCAAGGTAGAAACAACGGTATATTAAAGTGAAATAAAATAAAAAAACATGTAAAATTAAACACAAAAACAATCAAACTACAAATTAAAGATAGAAAGAAAAAAAAACATAACTATGCAATTTTTATTTATTTACAAGAGTCTTATGTTATTAAGAACATTTAGTTTGTTCTTGGGTTGGGTGCTAAAACACATCTTTCACTATGGGCCTTTATAAACAATTTTAATGTGTGACATGATGGGGCATTCTAGAGAATAATGCAAAGGTCCTAAATAATTAGAAATGCTAAAAGGATGTAGATTAAATTCGCACCTTACATTGATGACAGTAAACCAGAGCTGGAAAAAATGACAAATCAAGAACTTGGCCAGCTAGGAAAGTGCAACAAAAAACATATTTTGAAACTCCTACAGTGAAGGAGAAACGTTTGAAAATAAATATTGTCGAACCAATAGATGTTGAAATGAAGGAAACACAACCACAGAAGAATGAAAAGGTCCAAACAAGAGATGAAGAAGAGATATAAATGAAATTGTTAAAAGAATCCTCTAATCAACCTAGTTTCCAAATGTCATTGGGAAATCATGAATTCGCCACTACTTCTAATTCTATAGATCTAGCAACATCCTCTATTGAAGGGGATTCTTCCATAATAGAGATAATTCAAAATAATTATTATAAAATAGAAGAAATGAAGCATAAGGTGAGGGATAGCATGACAACTCAACTAGTAGCACAAGAAACCTCATCTTATCAAACAAGGCTACTTTATGCTATGGACCTAGAGATAAATCAACTGAAACTTTCTCTCATGCATACAAATGTTAAATGTATCCCTTCAGGCCAACATGAATTTAGAACATTAGATTTTTATATAAATGTGTATAATATTCCATTTACTGAAAAAATCAATTTACATAGACAAGTAGTAGATATTTTGTATATTGATCTGAGTGAAACCTCATTAATAGTTAGGAAGGAAGAAAATATACTTGAGAAGGCTTCAAACAAGCTAAAATAGGAATACAAAATGTTAATCATTAAGTTGGGAGTTAATCCAGAAGACATGGAGGTCATCAAGATAAATACAGAGTCTGAAGTTTAGCCTTTAAGAAATAAATTGAAAATGCTTGGAATTGAGCATGCTAAAACAACTTAACTAGCTTAAGTTAAAAGAGAAAAGGAACGATTGTTGATAGAGTTGATTGAGAGAAATAAAGAAATTATTGTTCTTAAAAAAAAGGTATAGGAGCTAGAAAATTCCATAAAGAACCGTGTGTGCACCATTGTAGTTTCAAGTGAGTCAGAATGTAGGATGAAAATAAGCTAAGGGAAATTCAAAGGTTAGTTTGATTATTTGATTCAAAATTTGATCAGAGAGCTAGGGTAGGTCTACCAAGCTTTTGGGACCAGCAAGGAAAACTACTCTCCTGGGAGTTATATGAGAAAGAGTTAGTAGAAGCTAAAAGTAGAGCATATATAATTCATGAAAATACTATAATTTTGAAAGTTAGGATTATGGTAAACTACTTACAGAGGGAATTCCAAACCACTTATATATAGTTAACTTATATATATGTGTGTGTGTGTGTTGTGTGTGTGTGTGTGTGTGTGTGTGTGTGTGTGTATACATACATATATACATATAACATATATATACATATACATTATATAATACATATATATATATATTATATATATATAATATATATATATATATATATAATATATATATATATATATATATATATATATATATATATATATATATATATATATATATATATATAATATATATATATATATATATATATATATAAAGTTAATTATTAAGTTGGGAGTTAATCTAGAAGGCAAGGAGGTCATCAAGACCCTAATGCTAAATACATAGTATGAAGTTTAGACATTGAAATAAATTGAAAATGTCTGGAATTGAGCATGCTCAAACAACTAAACTAGCTAGCTTAAGTTAAAAAAAAAAAAAAAAAAAACAATTGCTGATAGAGTTGATTGACAGAAATAAAGAAATGTTTATTCTTAAAGAAAATGTATAGGAGCAAGAATAGTCTATCAAGAACCATGTGTGCACCATTGTACTTTCAAGTGAGTCAGAATTGTTGGAAATACTGAGAGGGGGGTGAATCAGTATTCCTTAGCAATTAGAAACTTTAAATATTTTAAGAGCATTAGTTAATATTCAATTATTATTAATGTTTATCTAGTAACAACAGTAAACAAAATAACACAATAGGCACAAGAATTTTAGGTGGAAAACCCCCTCCGAGTAAAAAATCACTGAACACTTTTCTAATAAATTCTTTAATCTTCAACCCCAACTAAAATGAAAGTTACAACTTCCTAGAATTCTAGAAAAGCATTATTCTCTAGCTCCCGCTGGAAGGATGCCCCAACACCCTGGTCAACAGAATGGATGCCCCGACATCCTAGACCAACCTACCACCATGAAGTGTTCACAGGCTCCAACCTGTAGGCAACTTCATGCACTTGCCTAGCACCTCCTTGCTACCCTATAATGATCAAAAGTGAGACAAGAGTGTGGAATCTCATACCAGGGACAATGATCCACAATACAATATGATTTACAATGATTTTCTTATACTTGATCGAACACCCAATCACACTATGACCTGCAACCCAACCATGACATCATCCCAACAGTGAATCCTACACCTACGAACAATGCCTCTTCGACTCTAGGCAGATTGACTCTTTTACAATAATGACTCTTTCAACAATGACTCTTTTACAACACTGAATTTTTTACAAGACTTGACACTTGAATCGACATTGATTCTTGAATCACTTGTAGCTACTAAGGTATTGTTTTGCTTGATTCATGTAATGGTACTTTGGCATTGCATGTCCTTATAGTATGTGTTTGAGTTGTTATAAAGTGTCATCCTTCCTGCACATGCATTAATAAGCAAGACCCAAAAAAATACAAAACAATATACTTACGATGTCCTGCAAAAAAATATGTCAGATATGATACTCAAAATTCAAATGAAAAAATAATCATACATACTTTGATGTAGCATACTTACCCTTGAATGTTGATGTGTGGTATTTACTACAGTGATACTTGAAGGCATATTTTTTCTTGCCTTCTAGGAGCTCGATATTAAATCTATTGTATCTATGTAATTTCAGATCTCCAATGTCTAAGATTTTGTTGTATGGTATCCCTTTGAGTCCTGCTTCCAACTGCACAGTTCTTATCGAGATTGGATTATTCAAGAAATAGTTATGTCGAATCTCCCACGATGACCTACTTATAGACTGGTTCAGTAGAGAGAACTTGTATGAAGTGCCACATGTCACTGTTTCGACCTTTGGCCCTGAAAACAATACCCGTTTACTAAATTTGAATCAAATGCTCATAGAGAAATTTATAATTATTTTCCCGAGGTCACATGTTTGACATGGAATTCGGGAGCTTGCAAAAACCCTAACTTCCTCAAACCATATCTCTGAAAATATATCGAAACAAGATCTGAAATTATGTCACAAGGTTCATCAAGATTGCGGATCAAATGGGTTTTAATTTCAACTTCTGCAACTTCGTTGAAAAAAAATTATAGCGGCAATTACACGATGACCTATTTGAAGCAGTGAAATCCTAGAATCCAAAGCTCTAAACTTGCTTCAAAACATACCTTCAAACTTGATCATAATTTTTTACCCTAACTAGACCTCAACGAAACATTAAAATCCCTACAACAGATCCTCTATTAGAATCTCATGAGGGCCAAAAAATTACAAAGGCCGTCTCACAAGATAGTTCGTTCAAAGTGTGTGCATGGGGAGGATATGAGGGTCACAATTTATAGAAATGACTTGAGTTGAGAGGGGCTTCAACAAGTGAACATTTGAGGGCTTTTAGGAGCTTAAAAATGATTAATAATTGACTATTCAATGAACACAACCAATGATGAGTGCCATGCCACAACCCCATGGGGTTTTAGCCCACTAACTAGGGTTACTAACTTTAAACACAAATATCTCTCAAACCGTGAAGAATTACGTGGCATGCTATTTATCAACGGAAACATCTCGACGAGTAGAATACATTTAGAATATCCTTGAGTCATAATAGAGTAATTTTTCAAGTCAAAATTACCATACAATGTTGGGGTAGCTCTGGTGCTACTTGGGTTGACATCAATGACAACCATTGATCAACAATCTCCCCCTTTGGCATTGATGGCAACACAAGTACTCCCCCTGCGATCATGACACCTCTTCCTACTGACTTCTCTCCCCCTTTGTCATTAATGGCAAAGGGTAACTCCCCCTGACAAATAATCATCATGCGGACCTGTACACACCTCAACTCCCCCATTCTACTCAAGTAGATAATAGAAAGAGTCTAACAAAAACTTGGGAGAATCCCCAGCTTTTTGTGAAGATACTCAAATGCTTCACGAGGTAATGGTTTGGTAAAGATGTCAAAAATTTGTTCCTTTGTGGAAACATATTCAAGCTTGATATTCTTTTCGGTGACCTGCTCTCTAACGAAATGATATTTGATCAAAATGTGCTTTGTTTTGGAATGCATCATAGGATTCTTAGAGATATTGATGGCACTAGTGTTATCACAGAAGATGGGAATAGGCTCATCAAACTTGACTTGAAAATCTTGCAAAGTTTGCTTCATCTAGAGAAATTGAGTACAACAAGTTGATGTTGTGATATATTCTACTTCTATTGTGGATAACGAGATTGAAGACTACTTTTTACTTCACCATGAAACAAGGCAACCACCTAGATAGAATGCTTCTCCACTGGACTCTTACGATCATCAACACTTCCTACCCAATCTGCATCTGTATAAGATTGGATAACTAGATCATTTCCTTTGGGGTACCATAAACCATATTCCGTTGTGCCCTTAATATATTGAAGAATTCTTTTGATGGGAATAATATGAGATTATTTTGGTGTTGCTTGGAATCTTGCTACTTGTCCAATTGCCTACATTACATCTGGTTGAGAAGTTGTCACATATACAAGATTGAAAATCATATATCTATACAAAAGTTTGTCCACATCCTTTGGCGAATCTTCTAAGCTTAACTTACAACTTGTTACCATTGGGGTAAGGATAGGCTTGCAATCTTCCATCTTGAATTTCTTGAGCATTTCCTTGATGTACTTAGTTTGATATATAAATAATCCTTTATCCTACTGAGATATATGAAGCCCTAAAAAGTATGTCAACTCGCCAAGTAGAGACATTTCAAACTCACTTTGCATCTTTGTGGAATTTTTTTTACTTAATCTATCATCGTTGCTTCCAAAGATTATATCATCCACATATACCTCGATAATCGTTAGGTTATATTGATCCACTTTCACATAGAGATTGTTGTCAGCGCTTCCTTTCTTGAATCCTTGTTGATGTAGATATCCATCAAGATGAGCATACCAAGCTCTAGGAGCTTGTTTGAGACCATAGTGCCTTCTTTAATTTGCAGACATAGTCTTCCTTGTCAGAGAGAAGAAAACCTTCGAGTCGTTCAACGTAAACTTCTTCTTCCAATTCACCATTTAGAAAGGCTGACTTAACATCCATTTGGTACACCTTGATTTTTCTAGAGAATGCATAAGCGAGAAACATCCCGATAGCTTCCATTTTGGCAATGGGAGCAAATGCTTCTTCAAAATAAATTCCTTCTACTTGTGCATATTCTTTGCAAAGTAATCTTGCCTTATTCCTGGTAACATGTCCATCCTCATTCAATTTTTTTTTGAAGACCCATTTAGTTTAAATAACATTTTTATCCTTTGGTCGTGGAACCAATTCCAAAGTGTCATTCTTCTCAATTTGATCCAGTTCTTCATTCATAGCTACTACCTAGTGTTCATATTAACTAGCTTCCTTAAAATTTCTAGGCTCAAAAGTTGCTAAAAGAGAAAGGTGGGCTTGCTATGATGAACGAAGTTGTCGACTTATTCTAGTTCTAATTCCCTCATTTATGTTGTCGATGTTTTGATTTGACGGATGATTCTTTTGACACAATTCTTTTAAAACTTTTGGGGAAGTTTCTTGTACATCTTGCTGATCATTTCTTATTTCCTCTTGGTTGAATGTTGTTTCCTTATTTTATTGGTCTTATTCTAGAGCTTCTTATTCATCTTTCACAAATTCTACCTCAACCCCCTCAGAGATGATCTCATTGTCATCCTTTAGAACATAGTCTTCATCAAAAGTAACAACTATTTGTTTTCGCCTCATATTGTAGCGTCTATAAGCCTATCCTTTACGTGAATAACCAACGAAAACACCTTTGTCAACATGGGAATAAAACTTGCCCAATTTTTGGTCTTCTCTTTTGATGTAGCATTTACTTCCAAATATTTTGAAGTATTTGACATTAGTCGGTCTTCCCTTCCATAGTTCGTACAGAGTCATGTTACAATTGTTCCTAAGTAGACCTCTGTTTATAATGAATATGGTTGTATCTATTACTTGAACTGAAAAGTTATCATCCAATTTTGAGTCATTTAAAATTGTTCTAGCCATTTCCTATATGGTTTTGTTTTTTCCTTCAGTAACTCCATTCTGTTGTGGTGTTCTGGTTGTTGAGAATTGCCTTTTTATTCCATTTTCATCACAGTATTGCTCAAATGCTTTGGATGTGAATTCTCCACCATTATCTGATCTCATACATTTGATCTTCAAATACGTTTCAATTTTTACCAATTCCTTGTAGATTTTGAAACATTCGAATGCCTCATATTTTTTTCTTTATGAAACTGATGGTTGTCATTTTGGTGTAGTCATCTATCATTAGCATAAAGTATAATTCACCATCTAAACCTTTTGTTCTCATAGGACCACATAGATCAGTATGTATTAATTCTAATGGACATGACACAAAGTGTTCCTTTGTCTTGAACTCAAATTTTGTCTACTTTCCATGCCGACAAGATTCACATATCGTATTTGTAAGTTTTGAGATTTTAGGCATTTCTCTTACTGCTTCCTTTTTGTTTATCCTGGCCAAATTGTTGAAATTTATATGTCCCATTCATTTGAGCCATAACCAACTTTCATCTTCTTTTTCCAAAAAGCACAATTTAGGTGTTTCATCCAAAATTTATATATCATTTTGAGCTCTGCTTGTTGTAGCCATAATTTTTCCAAATTTTCCCTTCATGATTTCACGTTTCTTAGAGTTGAATAACATCATGTGTCCTTGATTGCACATCTATCCAACGCTGAGTAGATTGTGATCCATATTTTCAACCAACAACACATCCTTCGCTAATGCATCTGCTATGGGGTAAAATGCACAGTGTATGGAGAATGAAAACTACCCTCAAAGGCCTTCTTGGGGCCTTCGACAGACTGTAAGATTATCTGCAGATGCTACAAAGTTATACACATGTTCATAGACAAATATCAATTAACAAAGTATGGAAAGAGGATTACCTCAAGTCTCCTTCTAGATTTGTTTGGAGATCACAATGCAGCGAAGCGGAACTCCCTCAAAGCAGGCTCTAAATCAATTCCTACACAAAGGAAAAGCAAACGCAATCACCGCATACAACCTTGAAAAGCAATATATGAATACACAACGAACATATATTTGCATACAACTAAGCTACTCATATAAACAAGTATCAACTAAACAACTTAATGAACTATGTTACCGACACCATAGAGTAGGGAACACAGCCGCAGTTCTGTATTAATAACGGAAGAGTGATTACAACCATCTATTGTATCAGTGTTCCTACTAAACAACTTAATGAAATATGTTACCGACACCATAGAGTAGGGAACACAACCGAAGCTCTGTATTAATAACGGAAGAGTGATTACAACCATCTATTGTATCAGTCTTCCTTTTCCCCTTCCGCTTCTCCCTTTCTCTCCCTTCTTGCTCACTTCTTTAGATATGAGATAGTTCTCAATAGCTAAGTAGGCTATCCTTTCAAATGCTCTGACCCCTTTCACAATGACACTCACTTTGCTTATATAGCAATAAAGTTAGGGTTGCCAAGTTCCTCATGGAGTTAACTAGGGCAAAAGCAATGAACTTGCCCTGCTTTTCAGCTCTTTCCCATTTTCCTCCTTTTTTCAAATTAGAATTTCTCCAAATAGGTTGATTTTGGATGTTTCCTTTCTTTTCTTAAGTAAATTTAGGGACAGATATCTAGATATTTGTGAGTCAATTCATTCCTTTGACCCTTGGAACTTCCCTTAGTTTCACTAATGTTGTCCCCTGACTAGCAACATGCTTTAGTAGGGTCACTAACGCACCTCCAAGCTTGGTAACAAGCTTTATAAAGCAGGTTGTTAGTGTACAACCAATGTTAGTGTGGAATCAAGGCCTGTAATTGTGGTCTTTGCTTCAGAGATCATGTATTTCCCCTCTGAGTTGATGATGAGGTCATTTTCTTGTATAACAGATGGCCCCTAAAGTATGAGATAAGAAGCTGTGATGATGACCAAAATACTTTACTTAAACTGTAATTTTTTTGTCAAAATGAGAGAGAGAGAAGCTTCGAGCGGCAAAGAAAACTTGATACAACACATATATATAAAACTGCTAAAATCATGTCCTGAGTCAAGTATTCCCATGCTTAGTAGCTATGTCAGAGTAATTTTCTCCAAAGAGATATGATGATACTGGTTGCCGATAAGCACAATGCGGGTCCAGTGTCATAATAGAATCACCTTGAAACAACTGTCTCAAAAAAACAATACCCACAGCTTGGTAGAGGAAACAAGGCTAAATGATGCAAGCCTCTACCTAAGGTCTTGATTTCCGCTTCATCGAACAACATAGATCGGTACATGTGAATATATGTGTTGATGTCGAACATGCATGAAGTCATCTGATTACCAGTCAATAATGGATATTGTTAATAGATGCGAGGAAGGCCACCGATAATGGTGATGGTCTACAAGATGCACAGTGCAATCTAACAAGTGTGAAAAATGTCTTTGTCGTCGAACACCCATAGAATCGCTTAACCAGGAGCCAATAATGAGAACCCCTGATCAAACACAAGGCAACCTGCCACTAATGTCTGCAAGTACCAAGGAACTGAATGTGTTTCTGGGTTATCTTCCTAGAGAGAGTGTTGAAGTCGATAGGAAGAAACATGTCAAAAGGTAGGCAATAATGTGTCCTACATCAATCGACACAAAACAGGACAAGAATAATTTTGTTTTTTGAGGAATCTTATGTGGATCTAAACAAAGAAGGGAATGATGAGAGGATATGTTTGATGGGTTGATGGAGGAAACAAATGGTTAACCCTTGAACAATAGAAGGCACAACAACAGTTTTAACCAGACAACACTAGACTCATGAACACTACAGAGTGTTAGGATACAAAGATGAAACTACATCAAGGTATATAGGCTAAACTCATAGGATGGTAGGGTTCATATTGAGAAGTCGTCAGAAAGAAGGTTTATCTGAGGGAGTGCCATGTTCAAGGGAACGATTGCTGCCAAACCACGCTTTCTAATACGGAATACAGTTGTATTGTCCACTTTCCCCGTCTGATTAATTTAATGAGTCTAGACAGGTAAACTCATCAATCTTTTCATATATAAAGAGTCTGAAAAGGACCACAAAAAGACGAACTCTCTGCCCTATCTGATTAGTTTAATGAGTCCAGATAGGCAAACTCGTCGATTTTTTCATGTTTTAAGAGTCTGAAAAGTATCGTAAAAATAACGACTCTATATCTTGTCTATGTAATTTAAAGAGTCCAAACTAGAAAACTCAGTGGTCTTTTCATTTTTAGAGATTCTGAAAAGATCATAAAGAGCAACTCCATGGTGGTCCCTTTGTCATAGTTGTTAACCAAGAGCAACAAAAGGTAAATAGTATACCCAGATCAGTTACTTGTTCGTTAGTTAATCTATTGAATCTGGATAAAGAGAAACCTATTTTCAATAGATGTCGACCTCATTTTGTTAGGAGTAAGAGGCGATGAACTAAACTCGTTTTTCATCATGAATTTTTAATGAGTCACGCGGCAACAAACTCAATACCTTCATCAAAATTTTTAAAGAGTCAAATGAAGAAAAATCAGGGTATCTTTTTCAGTTTAGTGAGTGAGAAAAAGAGGGAAAAGAACTGCACATTCCTTCTTCATAGATTTAACAAGCTCAAAGGAGGAGAAAAACTCGAGGATTTTTCGATTTAAGAGCGAGAAATGGTCCCAAAAAAGAAAGTGCTCTTACTGCTGCCATATATTTTTAACGAGCTCAGTAACGAAAACTCGGGATTTTTCAATTTAACGAGCAAGAAAAGTACCTAAAGAATGCTCAGGTCATATTTATAAATTTTTAACGAGCCTAAAGACAAAGCTTGGGATTTTTTCAGTTTAAAGAGCGAGAAAAAAGTGCCTAAAAAGAATGCTCCATTGGTCTTTTTTAGTTTAATGAGCTAGAAAAAGATCAAAAAAGAGTTGCTTAGACCATCGTTGTATAGATTTAACGACCTTAATGATGAAAACTCAGAGATGTTTATATTTTTTAAAGAGAAATAAAATATCGCAAAAAGTGCTCTATTGAGAATTGAATGCAGCTTTTACTACTTTTCATTCCTAAAGGTACTTTCATCAAAAAGCGGTAAAAAGTATAAAAAGTCAGCAATGCCTATCATATGGGTTCATGCATGATAAAAAATCATGGAGAATGGACTACTTCCTTTTTAATGATTTCATAAAATAATGTCTCCAAAATAAATATAAGGAAATGCTTTGAGCTTTCACATGTATCATTTTCACTATTTTGAGATTTGTGAGAGCATTCTGGAGCTAAAGAGGAGTAGATTTTCCGTAGACCATTGCAGGAGATCCAGGTGACCATTTGAGTTTTTTTCAGTCTCAGGTGAAGGCTAAAACCTTGATCTATGCATTGCTTAACCTTTTTTGACAGTTTTATGGGTGGAATTTTGCATATCTGAGGTGCCCTAAAGCCCTATTTGCGCACTAACGCCCTCCAGATGGCCTGTAGGGAGCGTTGAATGCTCTGTGTTAATCCTCCCCGTGTAGCACTAGGGGTAGCGTTAGAGCTGAAGGACGAAGCTAAAACCCTCATGCATGATTTCCTGAAGTTTGTTTGCCCCATTTTAACTGTTTTTAGGGTTATTTTGTGCCGGTTTCAGGCCGAAATGACTCACCTATGGAGAGAATGGGCCCATGATAGCTAGGAATTGTTGATGTGAAAAGATCCAGCATGCATACATGCATTGCACTACTGTGGTTTACTGAAGTATGAAAAGCTAGAACTGATGAAAGGGCGGAAGGATTTATTGAGATGGATTATCCAGCGCTGAGATGAACATGAGCAAGTGTTCAGGATTGGAGATCAGGAGTTGGCTATTGACCATGATGACATCTACTTTTTTACTAGTTTGTTGTGTCATGGGGCACAGGCAAACCTCACCAATGGTAGGCCAAATCCACGATCTACCTCAGAGCTGGTGCAATCCTACTGCGTCCCTGAGAGTGGACTAGTTAGCAACAGAGTCCCCATAGAGAGGATCAGGTCCAGGTCTATGAGGGCATTTTTATGGTTGATTGTGCGGTTCACGGGGTTAAAGAGTCCCCAAGTTGTGACAAAGGCCCAACTGTTGCTTGTAGTTGACTGTGTCCAGCCATAGATGTTCAACTGGTGTGAAGAAGTGCTTTGCTAGTTGAAGGAAAAATTAATAGCATGCAAGACTCGTACCCAACACAGTTTTGGGTACGTACTATCATAGTCTCATTCTTCCTTGAGAGGGTACCTGTTATGCACCCAAGGATGAGCTTAGGTCCCCTTGATCCGAGGGAGCTAAGGCAGGGTCGTTGGTCATCACTCAATCCTCGCACAGGACGAGGACCGATCCTACGTTTCTTCGACGAAGATTTCTTCCAGTGGCTTCATAGCCAAATTGTGATTATTGATGACTATGCTTATGAGGGCATGGACTTTACCGATGACATGAACTTGATGCTACCGCTTGGGACCAACTGGGGTCCTCAAGGTGAGAACAATTTTTTACATTACTTTAAGTATTTTTAGCTTTTGAATGTTTATGTAATGTTTTTATAGGCGAAATAAGTACTGACATGAAACTTTATGGTTGACACAGATGTGGCACCATTACGATCGGCAGGCGAACCTCGCCATATGCGACGAGGAGGCAAACTACCTGCTGGAGGGCGCGATGCCAACAATCTCCATGAGGTTCTAAGGAACCTGGAGGGTTTGACCATGGGTGTCCCCCCCCCTTCCTATGAGGGAGATTCCCACTCATATGCAACGGCATACAGTTGGTGTACCTGAGTGTTTTCTTGTTCCTCTTCGGAGGGTAGCTAGAGTGGTTTTAGAAGTTTTGGAGAAATAGGTTCTTTTTAGCAGGTGTTTTGGCAAAGCCACATGAGTGCTTGTAGCTAGGCTTTTATAGCCATTTAGTACTTAAAACATCCATGTTTTGGAATATTTTGATGTAAAAGACTAAATTTTGATCTATATATATGTACAGACATTTTTTGGTATTTTGATGGTGTAAATGTGTTTTAAATGTTTTTTGTAAAAAACGATTTAACTTAGTAAATGTTTTACTTTTCATGCATGCTCCTATAAAGAATGAGACAAATGCCAATCTAATACATAGTTATCTAATGAATCAACGACTATATTTAATTCTCAAGGAACATGTTTATATGTGATTATTTCAAGTCGAAGTTCCAGGAGTTGTACCCTTAGATAATGACATAACAAGGTTGGATTACGAATGTGATAACGGTTTGTCAATTGCATAACGACTAGCTAGGAGTCTAACCTAACCATTAGATTGGAGATGTCCCTTGATGATGCTTCCATGAGAAGTGAAACGACAGACATGTACTCGACAATATTGTTGGTGGTGGTACCAAGAAAGACCCCCCAGAGCAAAATAGTTCCAACTCGGGTGTGTAGATGACCCAAGTAGCTGATACAATGTGTTGTGTGTGACGAGTGGCACCATCCACATATCCTATGTATGCTAAAGGTAGTGACTACATTTGCATTGCAAGAAGAATGCATGAGACAAGTACTCCACTAAATAACAAAACAATCCAATCACACCAAAAAAGGGAAGCAAAACTTATGAATACATAAAATTACAAAGCACATGCCTAGTGCAATACTAGGCATAATGCCTTTTCAGATAGATCCCATATCTGGGCTCCTTGAGCGGGACTCCTTCCCAGTCCTACAGTTCATATGCCCCCGTGGGGAGGACTTTCTTTATGACATAGGGACCTAGCCAGATGGGTTGAAGCATGCATGCCTCCAAGAGGTCATCTTTTGGATGATAGAGCAACACAAGGTTGCCCTCTTGGTAAGAACAAAGCTTAACCTCTTTCACAAATTGGGTTGGTACCCGTTGCTTGTGAGCCTCGAGTGCGAAGTTGGCATATCGACGGGTTTTATCCAGTTGTTTCAGGTATAGTAAGCGTTCTTCTTCAGCAGTAGTGTTGGGCAAAGGTTCAACGACTATTTCTAGGGAAGGGATATAACACTCAATGGGTTTTTCATCATTGTAAAGTTGGGTCTCATGCACGACAATAGATGGATGAATGCTAGGCATTTCCCCATGAGACCCACTGAATGCATCATCGGATTCCTTAATAGGAAGGTGGAGCTCACAATTTCCTCAGGATTGCAATCCTCTCTCATCTGAATGTTTTCCACGAAGCCTGTCTTGACAGAAATATCGATGGGTAATGATTTAGGAGTGTCACCCATGTTTCCTTCCACATCCAAAGTTTGGATGGTCGTATAGGGTGAGGAAACAATTTCTGGTATGTCAAGGGATGGGATTTGAAGAGGCATCATGTCCGAATCAGATATCGGAACATGATGGTGCCAATCCTCCCAATGTTGCTCTCCAAAACTCATGATTTCTCGAACAACTTCGTCCGTAGGTAGGAGTTGATTGAGTAGATCTAAAGGAGGAGCGGTTATGGGAAGGGTGGTGGTACCGTCGGCAAGAACCAACATGATCGAAGATGCGAATGTGGATTGAATGGCTTGGTAGGCCAATTCAGCTGGTGACAGTGGCATCTGTTCTTTGAATGTGTCAAGGTCTGAAGGAGCCAACAGGATCCATGGATCGATCAGTTCATGAGGAATAGATGAAAGCATGTTGACCATCTGTGAAACCTTGGCTGGCTAAAGAGGAAAACAATCCATGAGGGAAGAAGCCTTTAGTAGACCGGTACCTAAACCGACATAGAATTCAGTTCCACCTCATACAAGGGGTACGAAGCCACTTGGTAATCGTGAATAATCAAGGGTGTAGAAAAACAACTGATCTACTGTAATAACCTTTCCATCCAATGGAAATAGGATGATGTGAAAGACAGTAGATACGACAGCCATCATGGCATATGTCCAACTACGACCCAGCAAGAGATTGTAGTCGAGTTTTTTGTCTATGACTTCTATGTCTATCGTTACAGTTTTCCCATACAAAGTGATGGGGAAACTGGGTAGGTATCCTTTTAGGATAAAGGTGTGGCTGTCAAAAGCTTTAAGGGAGTTCGATGATGGGGATAGGGTTGGAGAACCCAGGGCGAGCCAACGTGAAGCCGACATGACGCAGGTAGAAGCACCTTTGTCGATGATAGTTATGTGTATACCTTTACCTTTCGAAGTTATATGCACCTAGAATGCAACCTGGTGAGAAAGGGGAGGTTTACACTTGTCCATGTCGAAAATAGCAAGCATGGAATCCTTTGGGTCGATACCACAAATAGCCAAAAGTAAATCTTTCCATTGTGTTGGGTATGTTTGTAATACTTCGAGCGCCGACATAGCCGACGGCGCTTGCGCCAAATCTTCTACAATGTTGTAGTGTTGGGCGGCACGTGTAGATGTATTGTGTGTTGTGCATCAAAGTGCCCCTTTTGGGGGTCGAATTACAAGGTCCTCAACCGACCTTTCGATATTCAAATCGTTGGGTGGCGGTGGGTTTTTACTTGAGGAAGGTTCTGCTATAGGAGCGATAGGAGCTCCATAAGATTTGGCTCTTGTGGGGAGTTCTATCATTTCAAATGTGTAAATGGTAGAAGATCCTTCAGCAGCTGAAGGATGTTGTGAACCATCATTGCCCCCTTGCAGGGGTTGCAGTTGGTTTGCAATAAGATTTTGCTGCTGTTGAGCAAGAAAAGGATTCCTAAGGACAGCGGGGGTCTTACTAGTATCCCTTTTGGCAAGGTATTCGGTGCATTCCTAAAGACGTGGACAACGCTAAGTCATATGGTCTTTAGCATAGAGTTTTCATGGATATCTGGTGGGTTTACCTTTTCCTCGTCAGTAGGCGCAATGGCCTCCTTTTTTAGGTTTAGCTGCTTTGTTGACTACTCTTCAAAAGGAGTAATCTTTTTCTTATTCTTCTTGTTCTTGCCACCGGATTTTTGAATAGACTACATAGTTTATCATAGTGGCAGGAAGAGCAGTCACATTGGTAGAGGGGTCCACTATCATCTTGGCAATGTGACCACGGAGTTGTTTTACAGCGGCCCCAGAGGTTGTGCCAACAATCCCGTCGGCGTGCACTCTAAGGTGTTGAGTGGTGGAAGCATTGGGATTACCAGGGGCATTGGGGATTATGTCGTAAAGAGTGTCACACTATGAATATATTAGATCTAAGTGTTGGGCACGACGTATGGATTGGTCTTCTGTGACCGCACCACCTAGAGCAACATCTCTAGCGATTTGCAGGAGTAAGGAATTGCAGAACTAGTCCGTTAAGAGAAAGTCTAGGATGGGAGCTTTGACTAACCTCTGCCTACGTCTCCATTCATGTATATGATCAAAGATGTGGGTGGTGGTATCCTGACAAAATGAAGTGAGGAGCTCTATCCCAGTATCATAGCGGATGGGTAGCTGGAAGTGCTTTAGGAATTCCATCGCTAAAGCGTCAAAGGTGTTTATTAACACGCATGGTAACTCAATATACCATTTGGCTGCATTTCCAGTGAGTGTGCGGGGAAAAAGGCGTAATCGGACACTATCATCCACCATAGAGTTTGAAACACACTAGAGATGGTAGGTGGTGATATGGGTGCCCGAATCCTCCCCTTTTTTTCCATCGAACTTTGGGATGTCCATTGGTATCTTATGCAAGATCGGTGGCCATTGTAAGTTGTCATAGATGGGGTCATTCATCAGTTTGTATAAGTAGGGTATATCCAATGTTGCCAAGAAATGCAGAGAGTTAGGTGCCCCCGACTTGGACCATGGTGATGACGGGTGACTTGAGGAGCTTTGTGCTCCTCCCACTGTTTGGTTCCCCATATTATACATGGGTTATGTGGTGTAGCAGGTGCTTTGAGGTATGGTGTTGTAGAGTGGATTTCCATGAGGATTTTGATACTGGGGTATAAAATTGGCCCTAGTATAAGTGGTGCCCCCTTGACTCATTTGAATATCTGAGTAGGGTGCCCCCATGGATTGGTTGGGAACCCCTTGAGGATTCCCGCCCAACACAGAACTAACCATTTGTCCTTGATTGATAGAGGGAATGCTCATGTTAATTAGCAATTTACCATGCATGCTTGAGAACATAGGGGGAACTGTTATGTTCCCTACCGGCATGTGCATATTGGGAACCCCCCCAGGCATATGAATCTAGGGGTTTGAACTATACGTTGGTGGCCAACCATATTGTTGGTAAATGGGAACTGCGCCCATAGTGCCCCATTGAGTGTTATAGGGAGAACTGTATGTGGCACTTGTCAAAGTTATGCAGTTTGACACTATAGGGGTGGAACCCAACATTGGCTAGGTTCTACTCATAGAGGGTGTCATGTGAGTGGTTGTACCTGGGACAAATGGGATAGCGAGATTCACCATTACCAGTGTTGTGGTGACTTTCGATTGGGAAAGTGGTGAAGGACCAAAAGTGTCCCTAAAGTTCCACAGCCTGTTAGTCGTTGACGGGATAGATGGAAATGTTCCAACTACCGAAGCAGGAAGTACAAGTACCACGGGAGCCAAGATAGGTTCCAATGGATTCATGAGCGGAGGGTTAAAGGGAGGAAGAAATCCTTCGGTAAAGAAATCCTCCAGCAAACTTGAATCATCGTTTGTCCAAACAGATGTCGTGTGAGATATAGGAGACTGATCCCTGAAGATGGGGAATCTGGTTCAGTGGGAATCGGTGGATCTTCCACAATGAGTGGAGGAAGTCCTAACAATCGTTTGGAGTGACGAGGGTCAGATGTAGCCATGGTGACCATTAATTTTTATCAATAAATTCTATCATGATATTCATTAAAGTCTCAAATGATAGCACTCAGGTACCTAAAAAATATAAAAAATACACTAAATGGATCAATCAGCAAACAGAGGGAAATTACCTTGTTTGATAAGCACCAATCACTGGAGATGAAACCCAGTATCTCAATGAATAACAGAGAAGGATGGCCAGATGTACAGTTACTCTAGAGCTTTGCCCGAACCTCAGATTGAGGGGCCAAGTACTCTCGTGAAGACGAGCACCCTCCCAAAAATTGAAGACATAGTAGATCCGTCCGTGTTAGGTACCAGGACAACCCGTCCCAATCACCTTGTGTAAGTCCCTATAATTTTGGCCACTAAAAATACCTCAGATCACAGACACCACCGGGGGGGACATAGTCGTAGATAACACACTGTGTGGACAGGATACCTGAGTCCCCGACTCAGTTACGAAATCCCCGAAGGGACCCCCAATACACAAAATACCCAAAGTATTTGTAAGATAAGGCGAGCTACCTTCACTTACAGTCCGATGTTGTCTCGTATTTTGCTCCACTTTTACTAGAGTGGTCCCGGTAGTATGAGTGAAGAATGAACTTTTCTCTCGTTTAATGACACTAGTTTGGTTTTCGACCTTGGGCAGTTCACTCACATGCTTAACCCAAGATCCTAGCCTAACTAATGTTTGTTTGCTCAAATAAAGAGTTATTGATTGATTTTAGGTAATTTTTATGTGTACTTGATTATTGTCTTTGGTAGGGGAGTTGACGTATGAAACATGATGAGACTCTTAACTCAATAAATCATGCAAAAACAATGCTTTGAAAAAAAAATTCAGTTTGATGTAAACAAGTTGTATTGTACATATTCATATTTTTCACATATTCATAGTTTCTTCCATGCATCATTAGTCTTTCAACACATGCATAACCAAAAGATTCTTTCCCAATGTTTCCTAACAACTACTTGAAACCAAAATGAAGCAACTTATAACCAGTTAAACAGAAGGATGAGTAAAAAATTTGAATCTTTCTTTCAGAAAGAAAATATATATATATATATATATTATATATTATATATATATATATATATATATTTGTTTTTAAGAGAGAAAAATTCAAACTTTTTTCCCAAAAATAAATTTCTAGGACACCAATTTTGCTGACAAAATACAGTTACAGATCTTATTTCAGCCCATGAGAAGATTTCCTATCCATTTTGGTCCACAGACACAGCTGAAAATCAAGGTATTGGGAGACTAATGCTTTGTAACAGTGGCTACAGAGAGTTAGTAGGCCCACTAACGCTCCCTGTGAACAAGCACAGTGCTTCATAAAGCTCTGTGTAGCCTGCGAACCCGTGTTAGTGTGGGAAATCAGTCAAAAAGAGGGCTTTCAAGATTAGATTCTAAGATGAATGTATACAAGCAAGATGCAACAAGATTCTTGGTGGGTCAGAAGGGGATTGCAAAAGTATAGGGAGCTCTTAAAAGGAGGAGAGAACCAAGAAGAGTTTGGGTAATTTGGGAACTAGATGTATAGTCCCCAGTGGAGTCGCCAATTCTACTATGGGGTAAAATGCACGGTGTATGGAGAATGAAAACAACCCTCAAAGGCCTTCCCGGGACCTCTGACAGACTGTAAGATTATCTGCAGATGCTACCAAGTTATACACATGTTCATAGACAAATATCAATTAACAAAGTATGGAAAGATGATTACCTCAAGTCTCCTTCTAGATTTGTTTGGAGATCACAATGCAGCCAAGTAGAACTCCCTCAAAGCTAGCTCAATTCCTGCACAAAGGAAAGCCAAATGCATTCACCGCATACAACCTTGAAAAATAATATATGGATATGCAACAAACATATATTTGCATACAACTAAGCTACTCATATAAACAAGTATCGACTAAACAACTTAATGAACTATGTTACCGACACCATAGAGTAGGGAACACAACTCCAGTTCTGTATTAATAACGGAAGAGTGATTACAACCATCTGTTTTATTAGTCTTCCTTTGCCCCTTCCGCTTCTCTCTCTCTCCCCCTTCTTGCTCACTTCTTTATATATGAGACAGTTCTCAACAGCTAAGTAGGCTATCCTTTAAAATTCTCTGACCCCTTTCACAATGACCCTCACTTTGCTTATATAGCAATCAAGTTAGGGTTGCCAAGTTCATCATGGAGTTCACTAGGGAAAAAGAAATGAACTTGCCCTGCTTTTCATCTCTTTCCCATTTGCCTCCTTTTTTTAGATTAGAATTTCTCCAAATAGGTTGATTTTGGATGTTTCCTTGCTTTTCTTGAGTAAATTTAGGGACAAATATCTAGATATTTGTGATTCAATTCATTCCTTTGACCCTTGGAACTTCCCTTAGTTTCACTAACATTTTCCCCTGACTAGCAACATGCTTTAGTAGGGTCACTAATGCACCTCCAGGATTGATAACAAGCTTTATAAAGAAGGTTGTTAGTGTACAACCAACGTTAGTGTGGAATCAAGGCCTGTAATTGTGGTCTTTGCTTCAGTCATCATGTCTTTCCCCTCTATGTTGATGAGGACGTCATTTTGTTGTATAACAACATCCTTGCTTCCAAGTGTGACCGTACCTGCTCCTATGACATTTGAAGACCCGTCATTTCCAAAATACATTGTTCCATCCTTCTTTTCCTTCAAGTATATGAACTTATTTTTATCTCCATTCATATGCATTAAGCAACCACTGTCAACATACAAAATGTTTATGTTTCTTTGAGCCTTGAGAGCGATAACACATTCTTCAGTCTTCTTTTTGCATACTTGTTCATTCTGATTTTGTGAAAATTCCTTTGAAGAGCTTCCAAGTCTACAATCTTTAGCCAAATGTCCAAAATTATTACATTTGTAACATTAGACATCATCTCTCAAATGAATAAATATGTTGATATTCTGCTGAGTTCTAGACAATCCATTTCTGAAAGATCTCCTGGAACTATATTCATTCCAAACATACATGCGACATTCTACAGCTCTATGTCCAAACCTTTCACTTTAATAACAATGACCATAAAAGATAGTTTTATACCTGGGAGGAAATCTTCTTCGAGGAATTGTTTTCCATGGTTCTTCTGGCGAGTCTTTATCTCTTGATTTAGCTGAGAGATCTATCTTGTTGGTAGATTTTTCATATCCATCTTCTTTTGTTGTCATAGAATGGCTTGACTCCTTTATGGATTTTTATTTGTAACCAAGACCACTCTTGTCAGTACATGATCGTTGATTATTGATGATTTATTCCAATGTGTTTGAGCTATTGGCGTAGTTTTGAAGAGTTTTTCCATTTTTTACTTGCTTTCATAGAGAGACTATTTCAACCCCAATGCCTCTCTTTCCTTGTTGCTTTCCTTTAATTCTTTCCTGAGTGATTCTTCAATTCATTTGTATTCTTCAACCTTGATTTTAAGATTTAGGACCTATTCCCTTTATGTCTTTAATTCATCTTCAAGAGTGTTGACGTGATTATTTTTGACCTTGAGCTCTTTGATAACCCTAATCACTTCGTTAAATTCAACCTCGATCATCTCTTCTTCTCCTTCTTCATCAGATGCCTCTTGCTTATTGTGCTTGGCCATAAACAATACTCTTCCATGGATTTCTTCTTCATTATCACTATCTTCATTAGATAAGGACCTATCTTCTTTGGAGAAGACACTCTTCTTAAACCATTTCTTCTTGCCTTGCTTGTTGTACTTCCTAGGACCTTCCTTTCCCTTCGTAACAACCTCATTTTTGTGAGGACAATTCACTGCAAAATTCCCAACCTCACCATAATAAAAACATATTAATGGAAGTTTACCTTTGAATTTTCCCGAACCTGTTCTCATTTTCCATGTGAAGTATGAAAATTCTTTATCTGAAAATTCTTCGTTTTCTTCATCCTTACAATTGTAAGTTTTTTCTTTCGGAGTCTGCTTACCCTTACTAGTACTCTTGGATGTGGAAAATGTTGTTTCTAAGTGAGATGTGCCATCCTCTTCTTCAATCCTCATTTCATATGCCATAAGAATTCCATGCAATTCATCTATGCTAAGATTGGCCGGATTTTAACTCTCTTACAAGACATATACCTTTGGGTTGAACCTTGCTAGAAAGGTTTTGAGGATCTTTCAGAAAACAATTTTTTTGTCGATGGGTTCTCCCAGACCTTCCAATGTATTTGTTGTTTCATCAACACGCTAAAAATATGCAACAATATCTTCTTCTTCCTTTATTCTGAGTTGCTCAAATTTTTCCCAAAAATTTGAAACTTTGCCTCTTTCACCTATGAGTCACTTGCATATATATTCTCAAGCTTTTGCCATACCTCTTTAGTATTTTTTCAATTTTATACCTTAAGATAGACAAATTCAATAAGCCCAATGATAATAAGATCTTGAGCCTTTGCATCATATACCATATTTTTCTTACCTTGTTCATCGGGGGTCAATCTGAAGGATTTTTCAATGATTGCCCATACTTCGTATCTGTATGCCAGCAAGTGAACCTGCATTCTTCCACTCCAAAGTGCATAGTTATTTCCATTGAAAAAAGGAACTCTATTCTTGATGTATTCCATGATATTCTTCCAGTTGTCAAATAACTATTGAAGGAACCAAGCTCTGATTCCAATTGTTGGAAATACTAAGCTCTGATTCATAGGCTCCAACCTGTAGGCGATTTCATGCACCTTCCTAGCACCTCCCTACCACCCTATAATGATCAGAAGTGAGACAAGAGTGTGGACTCCCATACCAGGGACAATAATCCACGATACAATATTATTTACAATGACTTTCGTGTACTTTATCCAACACCCAATCACACTATGACATGCAACCCAACCACGAAATCATCCCAACAGTGACTCCTATACCTCCCAATAATGCCTCTTCAACTCTAGGAAGATTGACTCTTTTACAATAATGACTCTATCAATGATGACTCTTTTACAGCACTGGCTTTTTGACAAGATTTGACACTTGACTCGACATTGCTTCTTGGATAACTTATAGCTGATGAGGTATTGTTGTGCTTGATTCAAGTAATGATACTTTGGAATTTCACATCCTTCTAGTATGTGTCTGAGTTGTTCTAAAGTGTAATCCTTCCTGCACATGCATTAACAAGCAAGACCCAAACAAATACAAAACAATATACTTACGTTGTCTTGCAAAAACATCCGTTAGAGATGATACTCAAAATTCAAATGCAAACACTAATCATACATACCTTGTTGTAGCAGACTTACCCTTGATTGTTGATGTGTGGCCTTTACTGCAGTGATCCTTGAATGGATAATTTTTCTTGTCTTATAGGAGCTCTATATTTAATCTGTTGTATCTATGTAATTTAGGATCTCCAAGGTATGAAATTTTTTTCTATGGGAGCCCTCTGAGACCTCTTTCCAACCCCATAGGTTTGATCGAGATTAGATTCTTCAAGAAATAGCTATGCCCAATATCCCACAATGACCTGATTATAGATTGGTTCAGTAGAGGGAACATGTATGAAGTGCCACATGTCAAAGTTTTGACCTTCGGCCATGAAAAAAAATACCCAACAAACTAAATTTCGTCATATTTCTGTCACTATTTACAAAATTTGAATCCAATGCTTAGAGAGAGTTGTGACAATTTTCCCGAGGTCACTTGTTTGACATGGAATTTGGGAGCCTGCAAAAACCCTAACTTCCTCAAATAATATATCCAAAAATATAGCTAACCAAGATCTGAAATTCAGTCATGAGGTTCATCAAGATTTCAAATAAAATGGGTTTTAATTTCAGCTTTTGAAGCTTCGTTTCAAAAAAATTATAGCAAAAATTCCACAATGACCTATTTGAAGCAGTGAATTCCTATAATCCAAAGCTCTAGACTTGCTTCAAAACAAAACTTCAAACTTGATCATAATTTTGCACCCTAACCAGACCTCAATGAAACCTTGAACTCCCTACAACAGATCTTGCATTAGAAGCTCATGAGGGCCAAAAAATTGCAGAGTTCTTCTCACAAGATAGTTCGTTGAAAGTGTTTGTGTGAGGAGGATATGAGGGTCACAATTTATAGAAATGACTTGAGTTGAGAGGGGCTTCAACAAGTGAATGTTGGTGGGATTTTAAGAGCTTAAAAAATTATTAATTATTGAATATTCAATGACGAAAACCAATGATGAGTGACATGCGACAACCCCATGGGCTTTTAGCCCACTATCTTGGGTTACTAACTTCAAACACAAATATATCTCAAATGGTGAAGAATTACTTGGTGTGCAATAAATCAACGGAAATATATCGATGAGTAGAATCCATATAGAATATCCTTGACTCAAAATAGAGTAAGTTGTCAAGTCAAAATTCCCATGCAAGGTCAGGGTATCCCCTAGTGCTGCTTGGGTTGACATCAATGACAACCATTGATCAACAAGAAATCAGGTTGAAAATAATCTAAAGTAAATGCAAAGGTCAGTTTGATTATTTAATTCAAAATTTGATCAAAGAAGCAGGGAAGGTCTACTAATATTTTGGGACCAGCAAGGAAAACTACTCTCTTGGGAGTTATATGAGAAAGCGTTAGTAGAACCTAAAAGTAGAGCATATACAAGTCATGTAAAGACTACAAATTTAAAACATATGATTGTGATAAACTATTTACAAAGGGAATTCCAACTACTTTGGCCGATGAAGACAATACTTGTTATATATATATTATATTATATATATATATATATATAATATATATATATATATATATTATATATATATATATATATATATATATATATCTGTGTGTGTGTGTGTGTGTGTGTGTGCTTGAGATCTCCAAACTGATACCAGAACATTAATATTAATAAGAATGCAACTGATCCTTTTTATTAGTGATTTGAAGAAGTAATTATATAAGTACCCGATCAACATAAACTAAAAAACATTGATATCATTACCAATGTATCAAATTTCTAATATACATGTTTTTTAATTCAATAATTCTTATAAATTTACATGGTATTTGTTCAAGATCTGCAACAAAATCATGAACTCGATCATTTCCCATGGAAAATATTTTTCTTCAAAATTGACACATCCAACACTAGAAAATAGAGATTATAAATAATATCAAGCCATTCAAATATGTTGATCCTTTTGTTGATAAGTAGACAAGAATTAGTTATAAATATTTCTATTCCATGAGAATAATAATCAATATTCATAAGCATTTCCAATGAAATAAGAAGAACACTAAATAAATTTTAAGAAATAATATTTAGGAAGAAACTAATAGAACAAGAAAATAATATCCATAGAACAGAAACCCCAAGAAAGGATAAAGTATAACATGGATACATATATTGAACTTCATTCCCATTCTAAAGCTCATAAGGCTTGGAAAAACAACTTCCAAATTTGAAATGGTAGAGACAAGTATCACCGCTATAGCCAAAACCTAATCACTACATAAGTTGTGAATTGTAATTACAAAGTATGCAACTAAGCCTACACACACAACATGGCTAATGAAGTATGGGTAAAACATAGGATACATTTCCAACAAACAAAACCTAAAAGTGAAAAAACATACAAGCAAAACCTAGCCACCATGCACTAGAGTTTGACAGTTCGCTTGGGTGCTTTAACTAGGGATGTGACCATCGGGGAATATAAATAGGGTCATAAAAGAGGGAACCTACAAAAATATCCTAGTTCCAACCCTTCACGAATGAGAAATCTAAATATTAAAGCCCATGTTACACTACCATGGGCCCAAAAATCCAAGACAAAGCACATCATCTAGAAATTATTGACTTGTTCCTATAAATTTCTATGAGAACCAACCAAGAAATTGTCTTCAATGCATTGGTTCCAATGTCATATTTGAATCTAACTTAATGAATTTAATATTTCATGTCAATAATTATAAATCTTGCACTATTTGAAGGAAAATTCCTGATTCAAATTGTAGCATGTGTTGTATCTCATATTCCAATTGTTTACTAAGAGACAAGTAGGTCACACCGCCAAAAATGTGCCCCACCTAATTCAAGTGTCATATAACTCAATCCACTACAGTGCTACAAGTTCAAACCAAGCAATGTTTCACCCATAATTTTTTATAAAAAATAAGCATTTATCCATTATTTACATACAACTAGATAAAGAAAGAATTTGTATAGCTTGTTGTCTTACATATAATAAAGATACTAAATAATTGTGAGGAGTAATTTATGTCTCTACAAAAAAATATTGTGGGGAATAATTTGTTATTGGAAAAAAAGAGACTGAACCGATCCAAAAGTTTCCTTGGTGCTTTGTCATGACATTAGAGCTAATTATCTTCCCCAATTTCCCTATGATGCCCCTTAATTCAATTTTCTTTCCTTTCAAGGAAATTTTCTTGAAAATTAAAAGCTATCGTCCCTAAAGATTGTAACTATTGGACTCCTAATACAACATTAGCAACACCCACTGGAATGGAAAGCATTGGACTATTAAATACATATTCCAGCATGGTTAGATTGATATTATGGAACTTTCTTGAGCAATTTATAGTTCCTCCATTTACAACTATCACTTGACACTCTAGTGATGGATATAGAAAGAAATTCGATTCCTTAATTATTTTATAATGAATAAAATTATAGGTACTACCCGAATTGATCAATGATACTACCTTTTTTTTCTTAATATATCCTTCTATATTGAGAGTTTAAGGAATGGTAATTCCCACCAATGCATTACAAGATATGGTCGGATTCATTTCTTCTTTCTCCAAGGTTGGTTCCTAGTGTACATCCTCTTATTTTGATGTTTCTTGTTCTTTTTCTTCCTCCTCTTCACAATCTATGTAAAATAATTTATTTTCTCCTCTAGTTGTCATTGTGTCAACCTTGTAGGTTATGGGAGGCTAGGAGTAGCAACACTTCCATCTTTATAGTTGTAAGTGGTAGACTTCCTTGTTGCTATAGTTTTTCTTTCAACTTTTCTTTCCACCTTGAATGCCTTCTCCATTGAATTAGGTCCCCAAATGTGAACCTCATGTTGGATGTTATCCTTTGAAGTCCCTACGAAAACATAAACCTATGATCCTCTAGAATATCATTTACCTTGATATTCAATTTTTGGAAGTCCTCAATGTGCTTTTCCATTGAACCATTTTGTTTGAGATTTATTACTTGGCTAAAGAAGGTATGTCTCTTTGTATCCTCATAATGTGCTACCAATTCTTCTCCAAATTTTTTCCAAGTGACAATTGATTTGTGAGAACAAAGCCATTGATACCACACAAACTGATATTGTTCTAAATATAAAGATGCAATGCATACATTTTATATCTGCGACACATCATGTAAATTAAAGAATTTCTCCATATGTAGTATCCATGTTACTGAATCCTTGCCATCAAACTTCCTCATATCTATCATTGGAATGTAGTGGGTCTTAAACCCAACATTAGAGTCTCTAAAATCATAATTAATATTCCTTTTGTAACACCCTCCGTACACATCTACCCAAGTAACTAGCCAACCGAGGTAAACATGAAGAGAGGACACTATGATTGGATTCAACCTCCTATGTGACATTAAGGAAGTGGAATCAATGGAAAAATCACACATAGTCATCCAACATCAGCTTCAAAATCCTTAGGAGACATGTCAGCCACTCAGACAACTTGTCCTTGGGTTCCACTGCTGTTTTGATCATCTTAGGCCTCAGTTGATCTCGTGATATAGGTAAGGGAGGGACCAAAAACCCAAAGTCACTCTCACAGGCTTGCCTACCAGCAACCCGAGGCCAAAATTGCTAGTTCTATGCTAGCGACCCCAAGATTTAAGCCACTTTTTCAAGCCTAGATCCCGGGTCACTTCTCAGAATGGAGTGATAACTTAAAATCAGTAAAAGTACAGGGAAACAAGGATGAAAAAGAAATAAGTTGAACAAGACCTTAAATAGACCCCTACTAAACATGTTAGGCATTTCGTCAAACATATCATCAACATGTAACCTATAGGTGTAAACAACATAATTAAGTGTAGGGATCTCATACTTATCTAAGAATCGTTATGAACCCTTTTTTCCCTCATTTGATTTGTTGCATTATCATCTATTAGGTCATAAACACATTATCCATGCATTTATAAGTAAAAACATGTTGAGCTCCACACATAGCTACCGTCATAAACATACATATAACTAGCATAATAGGGACATAAATATCATAAACATATCAAAGGTAAAATCCAAATATACATCAGTACATTTACACATGAAAATCAAGGGAATGAATTTCTCCTTAATGAATGCAATAAACCAACTGGAGATGGGACTACCATGTTCCATCCGACCATATATTGGCTTAGCCAAGTCTCTCTTAAACTAATCACCCTTGTGCCATATTCCAAGAATGAATGTGGGACTCATAGAACACACCAAAATCACCAACAAGAATGGACTCCACCACAGTTCTCATCCTACATCGTGAAGAATTTGAGTGCCTCCTAGTCTCTCAGGCGTTATCGCAATCCACGGTCTGATCCAAGGATCACTAGGCCCTACACCAAGACATATTCTCCAGGCTGACTATACATCACATCCTAGGACTACTAGGCCCAACGGAGAGAAAATCCACCTCTTGGATTTACCATATATCCCACCATTCACTAGCAAGGATTCCTAGGCCCACCAAGGCACATAGTTTGGGTTTACTGCAACCTACAGTTAGGTTCAGGGGTTACTAGGCCAGTGGCTTTACCGTGATCCACAGTCTAGTTCAGGTACTGTTAAGCCATGTGTTTGTCAATTCATAGATCCACCCCACTCAGCTTTGAATCCAATCTGGCCATCCCACATTAACTGAATGTGAGAAGCCATCTCATCCAAGCTATCAAGAAATGGCAAGGCTAAGCTAAAGAAAATTGTCACGCCTGGAAAAACCCATGCCGTGATAGAAATGGACCACATGAAATCCCATGCATGCCAAATATAGCAAGGAAAATACACATGAAAGTTGATACCTGCAATGAAGTTTGTTGTAGTTGTTTGATCTTGCCTTTCCCTGCTTGATCTTTTCTTCCTCTTGCCTTTTTTCCTTTCTTTCTCCAATGCTAAAGTGTTCCAAAAAACCCTGTGTCCAAAAGTATGTGAGAGAGAAAGAGAGAGAGAGAGAGAATAATGACAGAGCTCCAAAGCTAAACTGAGAAAATGTTACCAACTAATCCTCAGAAGCATTTTTATGAATGAGGCCTCTATTTTCTTCATTTTCCATTATTTTTCTTCAATTTCCTCCTCCCATGAAACCTATGACCTTTCACCTCCTTTTTCTCCTAATTTCCATTATTTTCATAAATAATTGTGCCAAAAATGCCATTTTTCGTTTCCAAAGCCTTAGCCATTTCCTTTTCCAATTTCCTTAGCCATAAATAACCAAATGAACACCCCCTAGGATGTCTTTCCCAACATTCATCTTGGAATAAGTGTCCCATCGACTGTGGTTATTGTTTTTATCTTTTATTACATGGAAATTTTCACTAGGGATGTTATAGAACCCTCCCCCTTGGGGAGCACTATCCTCAATGTTCAATCACACATATATCTCAACAACCTGCTGAAAGAAGACATACTGCTCATGGATATTTATAACATAGATCGATGCAGTATTATCAATGACAACATACCGCATACTGGAGCTTTATAACATAGCTCATTATAGTATTTACAATGATCATTCTATTGAGTGCCAACCCACATGACATCATAACTGCATGATAACATAACCACATGATAGCATAGTAACATGACAACACAATCATAATGACATGACACCCATACTGCATAGTGTAGCATTATAACGTAGCTCATGGTAGCATTTACATCCACATACATATGTACATATAGCAATATTGCCAAAAATATATACCAAATCATATATCAAAACATATACCAAACACCATATCAAACCATATACCAAAACACCATATCAAAGCATATACCAAACCACCATATCAAAGAATATACCAAACCACCATATCAAAGCATATACCAAACCACCATATCAAAGCATATACCAAACCACCATATCGAAGCTACTTTGCCTCAATCGGAAAACAAGGAAGGATACATAGCCTGCGTCAGATCTACCATCTCCCATGTAGCTTCATCGGGTCCAAAGTGCTTCTATTTCACTTTAACTTTCTCAGTATTAGAGCATGAGCAGTTTTTTCTACAATAGACATTGAGGCTTCAACTGGAATTCTCCGTCTGGTTCCACCTGCAATACAAACCAATCAATCACGTGATCAACATCCTTAACATACTTCTTAAGAAAAGATACATGGAAAACATCATGGAATTTCACTATTGGAGGAAGTGCAAGTCAATAGGCTACTGGTCCAATCCTCTCAATGATATTGAAGGGTCCAAAAAACCATGGTGCCAACTTAACACATGATCCAATCCGCAAGGATCTATTCTTCGGTTTGATGCGCAAGTACACCTATTCCCCAACCTGGAACTCCTTGAACAACATGTTCCTATATGCATAAATCTTCTGCCTATCCTGTGATGCATTTATATTCTTCTTGATCACCTGCATTTCCTTTTCCATGTCCGCCAACATATCTAGTCCAATCAATACCCTGTTAACTAGATCACTCCAACTGATAGGAGTATTAAAACTTCGCCCATACAATGCCTCAAAAGGACTCATCTCCAATGGCTCTTGATAACCATTGTTGTATGCAAACTCTACCAAGGGGAGATACTCTTCCCACTTCCACTGCTGATGCATCACATACATCCTCAACATGTCCTCCATTATCTTGTTGACCTTCTATGTTTGTCCATAAGACTATGGATGATAAGTTGTGCTAAAGGCCAACTCTGTGCCCAAACCTGCAAATAACTCCTTCCAAAACTTGGAAGTGAACTTCACATCCCTATCTGACACAATATTCTTTGGAACACTGTGCAAACTAACCACATCTCTGATGAATACTTGTGCTACATTGCTAGATGAGAGCGTAGACTTCAATGGAATGAAGTGTGCAAACTTTGTTAACTTGTCCACAATGACCATGATGGAATCATGTTGCTTCAATGTCTTAGGAAACCATTTGATGAAATCCATGGAAATGACCTCCCATTTCCATTCTGAAATCGCAATCGGCTGTAGCAGCCCACCTAGATGTTTACACTCTACTTTCACTCGCTGAAAGTCGAAAAACCTCACCACAAATTCTGCTACATCCCTCTTCAAATTCATCCAATAGTTAAATGTCTTCACTGCTATTAGTGTCTTATGATAACCTGGATGACTTGAATAAGCTTTCACATGAAACTCTCTTAAGATCACCTTATTGAGCTCACTATTATCTGGCACATATATCCTGTCTCAGAACTGAACCAATCCATCCACTGTAAGACAATAATCCATACTCTGTGAACCTGCATCTATACTTGTACTTGTATTTCCACCTGTACTTGTACCACTACCTGTACATGTACCTGCACCTGCACCTTGCTGCAACCTATGCACAATCGCCATATACCTAACATCTTGCTAACCTGCATGCAATATCCTATCCAATAATTCTATCCCATAGGAGCTCATAGCTACCATGTGGTGTACCTATATCCGTCTACTGAGAGCATTTTCCACCCTATTCTCCTTACCCTTGATGTACTTGATCTCGAAATCAAAATAGTTGATGGTGGCCAAAAATTTAGCTTTCCTGGCATTCAAATTCAACTAGTCAAACAGATACCTAAACCTAATGTGATCACTCATAAGTACAAACATCCTTCCAAGAAGATAGTGTCTCCACATCTTCAATGCATGTATGCTCGCTGCTAACTCAAGATCATGTGTCAAGTAGTTTTTCTCGTGCTTGTTTATTTTTTGGGACTCATAGCATACCACTTGTCCATCCTACATAAGGACTCCACCAAGCCCTCTCTTGCAAGCATCTGTGCGTACTACAAACTCTTTGTCTAGATATGGAATCTATAGCACTGGTGCATGTGTCAACAACTGTTTAAGCTGCTAAAAACTAGCCTCACACTCCTCTGTCCATTCGAACTTCTTGCCTTTCCTTTGCAATGATGTAATAGGATAAGCAATCTGTGAGAAGTTCTTGATGAACCTCCAATAATAGCCTGCCATACCCATGAAAGATCTCACCTCATCCACACTCTTAGGAGCTACCCACTCCATGATGGCACTTATCTTCTCTAGATCTACTGCAATTCCCTCCTTGGAGACAACATGTCCCAAGTAATGTACCTCAATCTAAAAGAAACTACACTTGTTGAGCTTAGCATACAACTGATGTTGTCTCAACAACCTCAACACTACTGCTAAATGCTCAACATGCTCTTCCTCATTTTTAGAATATACTAGTATCATTAATGAACATAATAACAAACTTATCAAAAGATGGATGCAACACACTATTCATCAAGAACATGAATATAGTTTGATCATTAGTTAAGCCAAATGGAATAACAACAAACCCATAATGCCCATACATGGTCTTGAATGTGGTCTTGTAAATGTCCTCTACTTTGATGCATACCTGATGGTATTCAGATCTCAAGTCAATCTTCGAGAACACTATTGCTCCCTTCAACTGATCGAACAAGTCATCAATCCTCGGCAAAGGATACCTCTTATTGATAGTCACTTTATTCAACTACCTATAATGATTGCATAGTCTGATAGTAACATCTTTCTTATTCTTGAACAATACTAGTGTGCCCCAAGGTGATACACTTGGCCTAATGTATCCCTTGTCCAACATTTCCTTCAACTGCAGCTTTAACTCAATTAACTCACGTGTGCTCATCCTATGAGTTTATTTTGATGTTGGAGTTTCCCCTAACACTAACTCAATAGAAAAGTATACCTCCCTATGAGGTGGAAACTCTGTAATATCCTCAAGAAATACATCCTTGAACTGCTACAAAATTGGGTATTTTCTCAACACATATGCATCCTCAACCTCCTTACCCTTATCACTAGAAATTTGTATTGCAAATAACATAAACCCTTTCCTATGGCTATGATTTTTTTGCATAATTGTCACCATCCTAACCGATGTGGCTTTCTTCTTACCTTGCAAGACTCTTGGTTGCCCATTGTCGTCAACACACTCAATAGATTTATCATAGAAGTTTACCTTGGTTCTATGAAGATACAACCAATCCATGCCGAGCAACATAATGTATGATCCCAAGAGTAATACATTCAAATGTGTTGTGATAGACATACCATTCAAATCAAATGCGCAAGCTCTTACCCAATGATGAACTCGCTTCTTTGTACCTGTAGCCAACTGCACTAACCAAAACTATGCATGCAATTCCTTACTAAACCACACTTATCCACCAAGTTAGGACTAACATAACTATAATTAGATCCAGGATCAATCAAAAAATAAATAACTTGATCATAAAGCTTACCGTCCATCTCAATAATAGATTTTTGGTGTTTTGCTTGTCTGTTTTCCGCTGCTGCATAGATATGAGGAATGCTCTGGCCAACATCCCCAACATTCAACACCTCCTATGCACTATATATCTTAGGACTACCACCCTGATGCTGCGGACAATCTCTCCTAAGGTGCTCCTCACCACATGTCTAACACTCCAACCAATCAGTGCCCTCACTTCTATGTTTCTGTTGTTGTGATCCGTGTCCCTGTCTAGCTACATTAAACTTCTTTTGTGGTGCCATATTTTCTTTCCCATCTGCATTCTGAGGCCTTGTTCTCTTAGGCTATCATGTACCTCTACCTTTTTCTTTTCCATTCCGATTCATTCTTGCATTTTGAATGTTCATAGAAATGCTTCAATTTCCCAATAACTTCCTCAAGTGACTAAGGCTCACCATATTCAATTTGATCTCTACATGCTAATGGAAAACCATTGAAAAATCTATGAACTTTAGCCTTCTCATCAATACGATATGGTACATACCTCAATAGCTCCAAAATATTGGTTGTGTACTCTTCATCTATCATTGATCCCATCTTTATCTAATAGAATTCTTTAGCCTTACTGTCGTAGTACCTCTCTGACAAGTACTTCTTCCTGAAAGGCCTCTTGAACTCCTACCAACTCAAGTCATTTGTCCTGATGTCTTTGAACCACTTGACATTTTCCCACTACATGTCTACTTTACCTTCCAAACTGAAGATAGCTATTCTGGCCTTCATGTTATTTGTTTACTCATGCAACTCAAAGAATTTTTTTATCCCAAGTATCTAAGCCTCTTCTTCTTCCATCTTCTTCACATTTCCGTCAAAAGTAGGTGATTTTTCTTTCTTGAATTCATCCAAAAAGTATCCCCTATCATTCCACCTGTAAGGATGATAGTGATGTCGATCATGATGTCTATCAAAACCAAAACTAGAATAGTACCTGTACTCATTGCCCCTCTTATATGGAGTGTCCATCAACCTGCCATCTCTCACTGTATAAGATCTATCCAACCTGTGTCTACTAGGAGACCTACTTCCATATGCCCCATTAGTTCCATCCCCATGTCCATGGTTGATCTGGAGTGGCCCTTTCCACTGCAAGTCTGACAAACTCTGAAGAATTATAACATTAACCTCTACTTCTCTTGTGCCTGTATGATCCCACCATTATCTGCCTTACAACTCCTTATCTCTTCCTTCAAACTTATCAATGTAACTGCCAAGTCAGAAGAGTTCCCAACACCATACTACTCTTCATATTCATAGGGAGAGTCTTTCTAGTCAACCATCTTGCTAGCCATTTGATCTCTTTCATGTAATGCATAATATTTCAGATAAACCAAGTCACAATAAATCAACATACCTTAGTATAGCTTGGGGAAGATACCTTGTCTGTAAGATCACCAAATCAGCATGATACATGTACAACATAAACATAACAACATATATACATTCACAAATAAATGTAGCAACATATAAAAATCACTCTAGTTAGGGTCCAGTCATCAATGCAAGGCCATATCAACAATGCATGTTATGACCTCATACATGACAACAACCATTACTCCATTGTACACATTTCCACATGAAACGAACAACATGAATAAGCAATGTCTAGTCAACTATACCTATGCATAAATGCATGTAGTCAAACATAAGTGATCAATTATTGTAATCAACCTACAAGACTGATCCATGCAATCAAAACATACAATAATGTAACCTAACATACAAGGATGTAAGTAGGTGACATAAAATAAACATGTAATTAAAATATAGCCATATACAACCAGTCATATACTCATCACAAATGCATTCCAAAAAATCAACATCAATTCTCCATGGCAACATTACTACTACCATAGTCAATCATCAAGCAAATGCAATAAGCAAATGAAATGCAAGTATTAGATACACACATGCAACTGACATGCATGCATGGCCAATACACACCACCCATCTAGTCCGAGGGTTGAACCATGGCTCTGATACCACTCTATAAAACCCTCCTCCTACATCTACCCAAGTAACTAGCCAACCGGCGTAAACATGAGACAAGAGGCCACTATGACTGGATTTGACCTCCTATGTGGCCTTAAGGAAGTAGAATCAATGGAAACATCACACACAATCATCCAACATCAACTTCAAAATCCTCAGGAGACATGTTAGCCACTCAAACAACATGTCCCTTGGTCCCACTTATGTTCTGGATATCTTAGGCCACACTCACTCTCATGCTATAGGCAAGGGAGCGACCACAAACCCAAATTCGCTCTCACAAGATTGCCTGCCAACGACTAGAGACCAAAATTTCTAGTTCTATGCCAGCGACCCCAGGATTTAAGCCACTTTTTCAGGCCCAGGGCCCAAGTCACTGCCCAAAATGGAGTGATAGATTAAAATCAGTAAAAGTACAGGGAAACAATGATGCAAAAGCAATAAGTTGAACAAGACCTTAACCAGACCCCTACTAGCCATGAAAGGCATTTCGTTAAACATATCATCAACATGTCGCGTACAGGTGTAAACAACATAATTAAGTGTACGGATCTCATACTTATCTAAGAGTCATTATGAACCCTTTTTCCCTCATGTCATTTGTTGCATTATCATCTATTAGGTCATAGACACATTGTCCATTCATATACAAGTAAAAACATGCTGAGAGCCACACATAGATGATGTCATAAAACATACATATAATCAACATAATAGGGACAAAAATATCATAAAGATATCATTGGTAAAATCTACATATACATCATTACATTTACACATGAAAATCAAGGGAATGAATTTCTCCTTAATGAATGCAATAAACCAATCGGAGATGGGACTACCACATTCCACCTGACCATAGATTGGCTGAAAAAAGTATCTCTTCAGCTAATCACCATTGTTCCATATTCCAATCATGAATGTGGGACTCATAGAACACACCAACAAGCATGGATTCCACTAGAGTTCTTAGCCTACACCACGAGGAATTTGAGTGCCTCATAGTCTCTCATGCTTTACCACAACCAATAGTCTGATCTAGGGATCACTAGGCCTTACACCAAGACATGCTCTCTAGGCTTTACCATAGATCCCATCTTGGGAATACGATGCCCAACGGAGAGAAAATCCACCTCTTTGATTTACCGTATATCCTGCCATTCACCGGCAAGGATTCCTATGCCCAGCGAGGCACACAATTTGGCTTTACCGCAACACACAGTCTGGTTCAGGGGTTACTAGGCCAGTGGATTTACCATGATCCACAGTCCAATTTAGAGACCATTAGGCCATGTGTTTATCAATTCGGAGATCCACCCCACTCAACTTCGAATCCAATCCAGCCATCCCACATTAACCGAATGTGAGAACCCATCTAATCAAAGCTATCAGGAAATGGAAAGGCTAGGTTGAAGAACATTGGCACATCTAGAAAAACTCATGCTATGATAGAAATGGACCACATGCAATCCCATGCATGCTGAATCTAGTAAAGAAAATACACATGAAAGTCGATACTTGCAATGCAGCCTGTTGTAGTTGCTTGATCTCGCCTTTCCCTGCTTAATATTTTCGTCCTCTTACCTTCTTACCCTTTCTTGCTCCAATGCCAAAGTTCTCCAAAAAACTATAAGTGTCCAAGATTATTAGAGAGAGAAAGAGAGAATAATAAGAGAGCTCCAAAGCTAAACTAACAAAAGGTTACCAACTAATATTCAGAAGCCTTTTTATGAATGAGGCATGTCTTTTATTCATTTTCAATTATTTTCCTTCAATTTCCTCCTCACATGCAACCTATGACCTTTCACCTCTTTTTTCTCCTAGTTTCCATTATTTTCATAAATAATTGTGCTAAAAATGACATTTTTCCTTTCCAAAGCCTTAGTCATTGCCTTGTCCAATTTCCTTAGCCATAAACAACCAAATAAACACCCCCTAAGATGTCTTGCCCAACATTCATCTTGGAATAAGTTTTCCAGTGACCATGGTTATTGTTTTAAACTTCTATTACATGGAAATTTTCACTAGGGATGTTAAACCTTTTTCTCTCATCATGGTTTTCATGGATTACCTTGTCACCATTGGGAAGCCTTTCTTCTAGCAACTTTTCCAAACCTTCCTTCAACCCTTCCATCTTGACATTCATCATTTCTTCCATGTCTTATTTTAAACCATCATTCAAAACTCCCATGTCCCTTTTTATACCATCTATATTAACATTCATCATGGCTTCCAATTCTTTTTATTACTTTTTGTGAGAGCGAATTTTTTTGCACTTGGTCTCGTAATTTTGATATATCATGTTGCAGTTCCTCCTCTTCTTCATGCATCATAGTAGATATTTCTAGTTTCTTAATAGGTGTATCCATTTTTTTGTTTCAAGGAATTTTGAAATCAAACAATGCTATATATGCTTCACTATGCCATTTGAATCACTTCAAACTTATTTTTCAAACAAAAGTTATGCAAAATTAAACAATAATACACACCTTTTTATTTCTTTCAGGATCTTAATATTGAAACTATTGTATCTCTATAATTTAGGCCTCCCAAGGTTTGAAATTCCCTCCCATGGTAGCCCTCTAAGTATACTTTCTAATGGCACAAGTTATACCAATATTGGGTTCTTCAAAATAAATTTTTGCGAAATCTCCCATGATGACATGATTATGGACTAGTTCAGTAGAGAAAAAATGTACAAGATGCCACATGTCACTTTTTTAGCATTTGGCCCTGAAATTAATGTATAAGAAACTAAATTCTATTCAATTTCAGTCACTTTTTATTAAATTCAAATTCAATGCTTGATGAGAAAGTTATGATGTTTTCCCTAGGTCACCTATTTGAAATTGAATTTTGAATCATGCAGAAACACTAAATTCTTCTAACCATTTCTTAGAAAATATACAGAACCAAGATCTGAATTGTTTACACGAAGTTTATCAATATTTATGATCCACGTGGTTAAAGTTTTAGTTTCTAAAACCTCGGAGAAAACAATTATAGCAGAAATTCCAAGATGACCTATTTGAAGCAGCGAAACCCAAGAATCCAAAGCTTTGGTATCAAATGTTATGTAACCATATCACAAAACAGAAGAAAAGATATATCAAAAACTTGAAAATAAGGCTCTTTAAGGGGGAAACCTCATTTTACATCACATAAATGAACAATTCTTGGATGATTCAAATGAAAATATCTCCTTGGTATATATAGGAGTCTAAGGGGTCAAAATATGATCAGAGCCTACATAACAATAATAATGTAAGGCACAACAATAATGGTGGGCTTGTATGGCGCAAAACAATAACAATATGGGAGATACATGGGAACAAAAATAACAATAACGAGGCTACACTAAAAATATCAATGAGGGAGGTACACTAATATTATATGGACCTAACAATTGACCAAGTGTTGCTTCCCTTCTTTATCATTTCCTCCTCCTTTGTGTCCTCAATAAGGCCCTTCCATTCCATATTAGGAATCATGGGAGGGAACTCATACCTAGGGTTTCCTAACAATTTTCTCCTATAATGGTCTTATAGATATTTTAAATGTTTTATAACTATGACAATGACCTTGGTTTTATTAAAGGTATCTACCTCGAATAGATCTTCAAGGTATTCTGTAAGCTCTTTTTAAGGTTGGAATTTGCAAATTCCACCTTCTATGTATGGTGGGCCCAAAAATATCTAACGCTTTGTCATTAGTTTTTGTATAAAAGAAGTTTTTACCTACATGCAAAAAGATACGATCATTAATTTGAAAATAATAATAAATGACTTATGCTTTGGAAAGAAAACATGAAACATTTAAAACATAAAAAATACCAGAATTTTTTGGTGTTTTTATTGTAATTCCTTCCTCATTCACCAAAAATGTCCAGTCAATTTTCCTCGTGCTCTTAACATGTGATGCTCCAAGAAATGAACCCATAATGTAATCAGTATTAGGTTCACTTTGTCACCACCTAATCCATAGGTTGGTTGCATGTTTGGCTCAAGGGTCATGTGCTCATTGGTCACAACCAATGGTGTGGACCTGGTGTCAGTAGTAGGAGCATGACCACTCAAAGGTGGAGTAGTGAATAGTTGCCTTGGAGATATATGTTGGTTGCTAGTGCTAGCCAAACACTCATGTCGTGTCTTGTCAATTCCACTAATACCAACACGAAACTAAGGATCAACTAATTTCTAGAGGGGGAAAAGTTCCTCCAAATAACTCTACACAAGAAAGATTTTTTTTTCTATTAAATAATGTAAAAGTTAAAAAACAAACTTTCATAATTAAAACTATGACGAAAAAAAAAACTCACTTTAAAAATATGGTTATTACCCTGTATGGATAAATATATTTTCTCAATTTATATATCTTATTATTGGTCAAAGGATTTCCATCCCTATTGCGAATCAAGTCCATAATTTGTTTGCTCATTTTCATCACATAGTTTCTTATTGTCACCTCAAGGTTGGGGGATGACCACAACTCTTCCTCATCAAGAACATCATTGTCATGGTGCTTAGAATAAATATTTCAATAAATAAAAGCTATTATTTCGATTATATAAACAAATAATAAAAATTTCACGTTAAATGTAAAGCAAAATTGTTCTTAGTTTACTTCTTCTTGTGCAGGCTTTCCCATGTTGATCAACCTACCACATAATAATATAATTATAACAGTGAAATATTAAAAAAAGGTTAAAGAATAGGTATGAACATAAACATTTAAGTGAGGGACATATGAACGTATGCAAACATGATGAATGAAGCATCTATACGTAAAAGGAATCCATTGCATCAGTGAAATGAACCTATTATCTCAAAAGAATTTATGTAAGAATTGAAGCATCCTTGGTACCTGACAAATTGAAGAATGTCTAAATAAGGTAAAGTTTTAGCAAGGCACATATACTTTTCACTTCTATCTCTTGAAAATTTTGAATACATGATGAAGGGATCTTTAACATTCTCTTTCATACATTTGAAATTTCATGAATAGAAGTGATGTTTGTAGGGTTTTGTGACTAACCCTTTAGTATACATAATTTGAAGAGTATACATGATTTCCAAGGTTTTCATTAAGATTTTGCAAATGAAATGTTGGAAAATGGATAGTGGTAGCTATTAATCTTATTTTCTTAACCTTGATATTTTCTTGTGAATCTGATTTGACTTCTTTATGTTCTTTAGTTAGATATTTTCATTAAACAATATCAAGAACAATAATAACAACAATAGAGGACACATATATTAGGCTATCAACTAGGGTAAAACCCCTCTAAGGGGAAAAATTAGAAACTCTTATATTCTTAGAATCTACTTCAAATAAGATACAAAGACCCAAAATATAAACCAAGTCCTTCTACTAGTATCAAGTCAACCCTTATTCCAGTCCTTCCTTTATTCTGCGCCAAATTTCTACACACTGCAACTTTGACCTGCCAGCTTTGATACTGCTACTCAACTTGCAACTTCAAACCTGTAATTTTGGTCTTGGAAATTCAAAGGAAACCCTAGATAAACCTCCTCTTGAGACCTTCCTAGCGCAATACAAATCCTCATAATATCAACTAGGTCTAGATAGAGTATCCTTCCTTCCAACTACAAGATTATACACTTTGTCTTACTACAACTCGATCTTGCAATTTCAAACTCTTCCTGCAGCCCAGAAATCCTATAATTTCACACATGTGAGATAGATAAAGCCCAAAAAAATATATTTTTGTCCTTCTTTCTTCTCCCATACCTTCTCTCTCCTTTTATGCTTCTCCCAGCTATAGATTGAACTTCTTCTTGATATCAAAATTGTGGAGAGAGTGTATCCAAATGAGTTCAAACTACTTCTTTATATAGCCTTCTCAAGGGGTCGAATTCCATCCTTTAGGCCAACTTGATGTTCCTAGGGATGACTTGTACTTTGGATCTTCTAGGAATTTCTATACTAAAAAATAATTATTTTTCAAATATATTTTGCTTGGAAGGGTCTTATAAACATGATGTTGACTCCTTTGACTCAAGACAATAAATCCTAGGACGTAACAAACCCTAGAAGCACAAAGAACATGATTTTACCTAGAATACCATCAATAATGAGCATGAAAACCATGCTTTAATAATAATAATTTTTCTTTCATTTTCTTGTTTGTTACATAGGATACATATTGAAATGAGTACAACAATTATGAAGACCAAAACTAGTTACATTTCTCAACACTCCCTCTTAACTAGGGAGGTATTCATAATTGTACAATTAGTACAACATCATATCTCAAACCGAAGAGTTCTCACAAGAAGAGTCGGATTGATAAGCCATACTGTAAGCATCATCATCATGACTAACAGTGTCTATGAGGCCTAACTAGACAAGATATTCTTTAATCAATAACATTACGCTAGGAGGATTTATGTGTGATACCACACTACCTCTACAAGGTACATATACCATCCAGATGTCCACAAGGTATGTCCTTTTAGGACTATTCTTATCTTGGATCTACATACTTGAGTCCTAAAAGAATATTGGTCCTCTTCTACCACTCTTCTCTTGAATTCTTGTCCCATTCTCAAAGAGTGTCAGTACCTTTCCTTTCTTGGATACTTTATCCTCAAGGCATCCACATATGCTTATCTAATCCTTTTCCAATCTCTCTTCATCACTTGAATATGAGAATGCACATGTGATGTCGAACATCACTCCCTATCAACCAGAGAGGACATCCCTACTCTCCTTTAATCTTGATAATAAATCCCTACTCATATACAAGGAAACTCCTTTACTCCCTCTCAAAATTAGAGGATATATAGACTTCCTTTCTATTCGGGAGGTAATTGTCACAAGCCTTAAAAATTACCTGCATAATATTCATAGCTACCTAACTCCCTCTTTCCTCTGCATCATTGAGTTTTATTTCTTTCAAGGTATCATGGAGCCACCTTCTCTCTTGTGATAGGTTTTGGGCCAATATTCTTGCTCATCACTTTCTTTTTAGATATGAAAGCATTACATTAATCCTTTCCAAAGTTCAAGGTGATCATAACTTCTTCTTGAATGTGACTCCTTTTACCTTCAAGTTATCTTTTCACACTGCTAGCTTTTAATCCGAAGCAGGGAATATTTTAAGGATGGAAATTTATCTCAAAGTTTAGAAACCTTGGTGAATCCCGCTAGTCCATAATATAGAATCTCTAAAATGTTTGGAGATATTTTTGTAAAAATATACAAATTTATAATATTTTCATATAGTCTATATATAATTTTTTGGCGATTTTTAGGGTAAAATAATTTCATTCTATAAAATTTGGGGAAATCATTTTTACAGAAAAAATGGAAATTAGCGAATCTTTTTTTTGGAAAAAGTACAGAAAATTAGCCCATGGGCGAATATTAGCCCCTAAAATTTTCCCTTATCCAAAGATGTCCACATCTTGAATTCATATTTTCCAGGTACTAGATATTGAACTTCCCTCAATATTCTTCATCCATACAACTGAACTTGCCACAACTACCATCATATATTCCTGCAACATTCTTCCAGGTAGAAAAATAATATGTTAACCAGATAACCAATAATAATGAAAATCATACTTACCTCATTATGATGACCTTATTGTTCCATCAACATCCTCATGGTCCATATCCATATGAATCTTCCTTCATGCATCACAGTGCCCAAGGATCAAAATTGATTACCAAATTACAACTTTTTCTTTTGAAGACTACACTGGATGTTAATCATTATCTTACACATTCTAGAGAAAGTCTTAATTTTTATACATCCTTAAGTAAGTCAAATCTTATTCTTTTCAAGCATCATATATCCATATACCTAAGAATATTTTGTGACCAACTTTTTCTCCACAAGATTCTATACATATGAATCTTATCCAAAGTTTTATATCCAACATGCATTCCTATGCTTTTATATGATCATCTAGCTATTTATTTATCTCACAAAGAACCTGAGTCCCAACACATTGCATTCTTTCATCCCTTTACCCTTATTGATTCCACATTACATGGAATGTCTACTAACCTTTGTCATAGTGCTTCTTCCAAGAGCATTTCATAATTATGTTTCTTGCAAGATCATGATAATTCACCTAAGAAATACAACTTCTTCTAACATAATGTTAGATAATGGATGGATATTCAATATGAAAAATGTTCTATCTATCCATCTATCTATATGTTTTCTACAAATTAAATTAATCATGTAAATTCTAGACATGATACTGTCATATGCTTCTTTCTATGATGCTATGGAAAACATACTATCATGAAAGAAAGATTAATATACATAAAGAACCTAACAATTAGTGAACCTTCTTTAGTAGTAAAGATCCTTCACTTACTCCTTCTTTTCCTTATTCTCAGGTTAACACACTACTTTGGCTAGATGAGCTTCACCCCTTTATTTTCTATTATTGTTTTGTTGGTATGGGATGTCCCTTTTAAAGTGTCCAAACTCATTTGACTTGAAGCATTGAACCTTGGACATGTCTTTCTTCTTGGACTTATCGAACTTTCCCTTCTTCAACTTCTTGACTTGGGCTAGAAAGGGTTGATATTTCTCATCTGATCCAATATCATCCTTGACATTGATCCTAGATTCTTCAAATATGCATTGCACCCACAACTCATCAAAAGGAGTTGAATATTTCTTGGAGTAGATGCTTGTTGCAAAGCTGCTCCATTCTGGGGGCAATGCATTTAGTTGAAAAATGGTTACTTCAAAATCAATAATCAGTTCCCCAAGTCCTTGCAGATGGTCTCTTTGTTGAGAAACTCTAATGAGAAATGATGCCACGTCCTCATCCTTCGGTTTCTTCATTCTATACAACTTGTTCCCCAAAGATGTGTTTTGTCCTGTTGTACTAACCTAGTGCAAATTCACTAAATTTTCATACATAGCCTTGGAAGTATTAAAATTTTCAATGAATGGAACAAGAGAATATTTAATGGATTCTGCCATGATCTTGTTGACGGTGCTAGATATTGTCAACATATAGGGGATCGTCGCAATATAAGGTCCCAACTAGACCTCACACCATTTGGTGTAGGAAAACCATCTAGAATACTACACAACTGCCATTTACTTAAATATATTCCTTGTATTTAGCTATCAACATGAGAGAGAAGTGAAATTTTCCTTTTGAATGAGCAAGCTAGTGCGACTTTTGAATGTTCAATTGCAGATGTATCAATGTTCTCTTACTGCGGAGGGGAAAATGAAGTGAGCCTCTAAGAGAGAAGTGATAGTACTGCCCTAATGGAGACACACATGAAAGAGAAAGGCTTGTCTAACATCAAGTGAAATAGTTCACAAGGATACGACGATCATTATAAACATAGCAACAAATTTCCAACAAGAAATACTGAAGTGATTGAAATATTCAATTACTCTCGTACTTATGAAAGAAATCATGAACCATAAACATTCAAATAATAGTCTTATAAACATTCAAAATCCATGTGTGAAAACATGCTAGCCTAGAAGGCTTCAATATTAATAAAAAGTCCCAAGATACATAAATATAATGAACATCACTAACTATAATAATGGAGCATTAGATCCACTACTTGTTCCCCAAAAGTGCTAACTCTATCTCTCTAATGCCTTGTTGGAGAAGCCAAGGTTAAAAACCCTTTACATGAGAAATGAGGATATATTTATAACTTCAGGCATCACCTTTCACATCCTCATGACTCTTGACTTTATAACTTCTAGTGAACTTTAGACATCTACAACCTTTGTAATTCCAAATGAATTTGGCAATTACATACGCCTTTTGGTATTACATGTCTTTTGGACTTCCATGACTCTTTAGTTTATACATGACTCCTGGTATTCCACTTATTTTTCCTTAGAATGATTAAAATAGTACATCATGGCTTCCACATCATTGTGTGATGACTCTTAACATGTTACTATCTTTGATGACTGGTATTAATAGTGTCTAATGACATGGAATTTCTCCAGTGGTGACATGGATGCCAACTGTATCTTCATTATTCATGCAGTTTCAATCGTTGATGTCCTCTACCCTCCAATGGGTCTCTGATCAAATGGAGTCTTCAAGGTGATTTTATCCTCAAGATTCAAGAATGTTCTTCATTCTTTTTGAGCTTCCTTTTCTTTTCTCCTTGCCCGATCTTCCTCTTTTTTCTTTCCATGATGTTTCTGGAATATATGTATCTGCAAATCACTCATGATGAGCAATGATCGGCCTGAAAATATCATATTATACAATGGTTCATGCATAAATTTTGTTCATGCCCTTTCGGTGCACTTAATAGGGAAAAAATGGGCTTCAGGTCAGATGTGTGCACTTTGAAAGGCTAAAGGGATGAAGAGGGAAGGTTTCATGGCTTCGACATGTGCTCATGCGCTCAAAAGAAGAGGAGAGTGAAGCTAGGGTGAATGACACAAGTACGAAGGGCAAAGGGGAAGGCTTCAGGATTCCCTAGTGTGTTATGTGCTAAAGGGGAATATGTAGGGCACATGGTGCACTCCAGAAGGCTTAAGGCTAAAGAATTCAGGCCTTCGGGGTGTGCTCATGTGCTCAATAGGTCTAGGAGGACACATGGCGCAAGTATGAAATATGAAGGGAAAATATTCATGCCTTCATAGTGCGATCATGTTCTCAAAGGGTCTAGAGGGAATATGGTGCATTAGGGATGGCTAAAGGCAGGAGCTTAAGGCCTTTAGGGTGTACATATGCACTCAAGTAGGGTTCATTTCTTCAAGTCGAAGGAGTGTGCTTAAGGAAGACTTGGTCTCTAAGAGGGAATAATTCAGAGTAAGGAAGGGGGAAGAGGGTTAAGGAGTGTGCCTTATGCCCTTAGAGGGTGCATGGCACACTTCCGAACAACGAAGGATTCCCCATCAAGGATTTAAAGGAGGTGAGGGGAAAATAGGATGAGTTTAGACATATAACTTGAGGGATGAACTTTCACATCCTCACGACTCTTGAATTTCTAACTTCTACTGGCCTTTAGACTTCTACAACCTTTGGAATTCTAAATGAATTTGGGAATTAAATATTCCTTTTGGTATTACATGTCTTTTGGACTTCCATGACTCTTTAATTCATTTATGACTCTTGGTATTCCACTTGTTTTTCCTTAGAATGATTACAATAGTACATCATGACTTCCACATCATCATGTGATAAGACTTGACATGTAACTTCTTTGATGAATTGGACTAATAATGATTGGTGACATGGACTTTCTCCAGTGGTGACACGAATTCCAATTGTATCTTCATTCTTCATGCAACTTCAATCATTGATGTTCTCTACCCTCCAAAGTCTCTTTGATCAAATGGAGTCTTTGGGGTGCTTTGATCACCAAGATTCAAGTGTATTCTTCATTCTTTTCGAGCTTCATTTGTTTGTTCTCATTTCCTGATCTTCCTCATGTGTGCTTTCCACGATGTTTCTGGAAGACATGTATCTGCAAATCACTCATGACGAGCAACCATCATCTTGAAAATATCCTATTCTACCATGTTTCAGACATATTTTATATTCATGCATTTTTGGTACGCTCAAGAGGGACAAAAGGGGCTTTGGGGCACATGGGCACACTTTGAAAAGTTGAAGGGCTAAAGAGGGAAGGCTTCGAGGCTTCAACATGCACCCATGCACTGAAAAGAAGGGGATGATCAAGGCAGGGCACATGGTGCAAGTCCAAAGGATGAAGGGGAAGGATTCGAGCTTCCCAAGTGCACTGAGAATTCAAGGAATATATGGAGGTTGAAGGGTGAAGGCTTCAGGCCTTCGAGGTGCACTCAAGAGGCCCAGGAGGGTGCATGGCACAATTCTGAAGGTTGAAGGAAAGATATTTGTGCCTTTAGAGTGTGATCATGCATTCAAAGGGTTTGTAGGGTGCATGGTGCATTATGGAATGCTTAAGGTAGGATATTGAGGCCTTTAGGGTGTGCCTATGTGCTCAAGGAGGGCACACTTCTTCGAGTCAAAGGAGCCTACTCAAGGAAGACTTGGTCTCTAGAAGGGTGTAGTTTAGAGTAAGGATGGGGGAAGGGGGTTAGGGACTTCAACTTTTTCCTTGGAGGGTGAATGACACACTTTAGAACAAAAAAGGAATCACCATCAAGGTTTCAAAGTACGCTCATGCACTCTAGGCCTGAATGAGTTTGCTTTGAAACCAAAGATTTGTCTAAGTCTAGAATTTGAGGTGAGGGGAAAGCAGGATGAGTTTAGACATAGAACCAAGTGCGAAACATAACAACTCATCAAGAAAACATATACAAACTTGAAAAATTATGAATATACATCAAAACTCCACTCTATACACATTCCCTAAGTGCAACGAGTGTAACATGTGCAACTGCGACCCAAAAGTGTTGTTTTACAACAAAAAAGATGTTATGACCACGAAATGCACCAAAATATGTTTTGATCAATGCGATAACACTTGATATCATTCAAAGGCTCTTGAAACACATATAATACCATGAAACGACATTTTCCGATCAAAGAGACTCTAGATTCAATAATGATAGTCAGCTCCAAAATTCAAATGTAGTGAAATTTTGGAGGGTGTTGTAGCAGTGACAACACTTGGCGACACATTAGGTGGACTTCATATTATCTATCTGAGAATAGATTTCAGTTAAAGGTTAGACCTTTAGGAAGTATTGATTGCCTTGATTTCCCCTTTCCAACCTAGTTTTATACATAACATATCACTTTTCTCTACTTGGTCAAAACACACACAGAAGATACACCATATCACAATTGTTTCAATATAGGAAGGGGTAATGTTCACAACAAGTTTATGATTTTCAGACTATGAGTTTTCATCTCTAGTGTTGCTCCATTTCCAACAGGCTTGGATAGTACCCCAGCGGAGTCTCTTGCCTTAGCTCCCTACCCCGGAAGCCTTTCTCTTCTTTCACCCTTTATTTATTTATTTTAATAGAACTATGCATTGGAACTTATTATTTTCAATGGGTGGAAGAGTGATCCTAAATTATTAAGAGCAGAGGAGGTTTCCCCTTCAGAGAAATATTTTTAAGATATCTAATATTTTTTTTCTCACATTATATTTCCCCATTATCCCTTCTCTACTGGATTGGACAAGCATTAACACACAAGTAGATTTACACTAAGTTGAGTAGTTTAGGTATCAGCATAGGAATGGATCTAATATATTCCCTCAGGGTTCTCCTATTGGATGAATCACATTTTCCATCTGGACTTAGTTCAACCTATGGCATTTTCCCAAACAAAGAATTATGACAACAAAAATCCAAGCATTGTGTTTGTCACACTTCTCTTTCACTACACCAGAAAATATTTTGAGCCATGCACTTTTACACAAGGGTCTTATTTATGTAAAATGACCGAAAAACAAGACATTCCAAGACTACATAACACATGAACAACAAACACAAAAAGAAAGAGAAACAAAGCAATTGTACAAGAAGTGCAACTTGTAATCGTTATAAAAAGTATTACTTTAAATCTCGGAAATTTACGGGAAGGGGGTCAATCCTCCCATCTAATGATTTTAGCTTGAAAGTATTGTGGCCTACCTTTTCATAAATAGTAAATGGTCCAATCCACAAAGGCTAGAAGTTTGTGTGTTTCCCCTTTTCTTCATGGGATTTGTCCCACTTTAGTGCCAGGTCACCCACATCAAATCTGTTTGTCCCTGCAAACTTCTTATTGAACCAACACTTTACACAGTTCTGATGTACAAAAAATTTGTCTTTGTCCTTGAGCCATTCTTCCTCAAGTTTAACTAGCATATCAATCATGTTATAAACTAGAAGACAAGGCCTACCTCGTGAATCTTGAGAGAGTTGCAATGCCAGAAGATACAAGTTCAAAAGCAAGATAACTTCTTTACTGTAAACTACGATGTATGGTGAGGTTCTTAGGGAAGGATTTGGAGTTACATGGTTGGACCAAAGAGAATTAGTCAAAGCTTTATGTAAATTCCCTTATTCAAAGAACATGGTTTTCTTGATTATACGAATAAGATTCTTGTTCGTTGATTCATCCAAACCATTTTCTTGCAGGTAATAATTAGATGCATGTTTCAATACAATTCCATTTTCTACTGTGAATTCATAAATTTTCAACAATAAAATGTAAGTCACATTATCAAAGACAAGTGACGTAGGAACGTCAAACCTGGTTATAATATTCTGTTGCAAAAAATGAATGACTTCCTGATTATTTACTTGTTTTATAGGAACTACTTTTGACCACCGAGTGAAGTAATATGTCATTGTTAGGATGTATTAGTTATGCTTTGGCGAATGAGGAAAAATATATCCAATAACATCAAGGCCCCACTGTTGTTATGGTTCCTCAATTGCTATTGTTAGCATTGTGCTGACTAACCTCTGATTGCGACTAGCACATCTCTAACATGCTTGGAACTTGAGGACATAAGCGCGAGCATACTTAAATAAAGTGGTCAATAATATCCAACCCTCATAAGCTTATGTTTCGTAGTGTCACCCACATAGTGTCCACCTGCCGATCCATTGTGTAAATATTTCAAGACCTTCTCTGTATCCCGCGGGGCAAGGCACCTCAATAGGACACCATTATGGTGCTTTTGGAAAAGCACTCCATGAACCAATTGATAAGATAAATATTTTAAACGAATGTGCCTTTTATATTTATTCGGTAAGTGTGAGGGCAAGGTGCCATGCTCCAAAAATTGTCATGAATCTGTGTACCAGGGCATTGTAGACATGGACTGAGGAACATGTTCAATGTTATACATTTCAATCTCCTACTCCCATCCTGAAATATCGTGTTCAAAATCATCTCTTGCTCTAATGACTAGCTTATACAGGCCATGACCTTTTATTGTAGAACTAGTTTGAACTCCAAACCATATTCTTGAAGACATGTCATCCAGTTAACCCTCTTCTCACCCAGCTCTTACTACAAGAAAAACGTTCTTATTGTTGGATGAGGTATAAATATGATTGTGTGAGCTTTCAATGTATAGGGCCTAAAATATTTAACTTCCTTGTATACAACATATGCTTGTTTATCGATAACATGATAATTTAATTCTCACCCTTGTAGACTAGCTCTCATAAAAGAGATAGACCACTTATTTCCTTCAATATATTTCTGAGTCAACACGACTGCAATCGAAGAATCCAAAGAAAACATATAGAGCATGAAATATTTGCCATAATCTAAACTAAATAATGTAGGTGCATAAGTAATAACATGCTTAATCCAAGTGAAGATGTCCTTCTCCCATTTGTCCCATTTGTATACTGCATCATTCTTGATCATCTCTTGTATGGACTTGACTATCTGAGCATAATCAAAGATTGATTTTCTCAGGAAATTAATTTTCCCTAAGAAAGACTACATGTCTTTCTTATTCACTAGACACAAGATTTGAATGACAGATTTTACCCTCTTGGGACCAATATTAATTCCACTCTTTGCAATGATGTGCCCCAATAGAATTCCTTCATACTCACCAAATAAACTCTTCTTGGGATTAAGAGAAATCCCATACTTTCAACATCGCTCAAATATATGCTTTTGATGATGTACGTGATTTGATATTTTCTTGGAGAACACAGTAACATCATGCAAATAAACAACAACGCTCTAACCTATAAGGCCACGAAAGGTGATGTCCATTGCTCATTGGAAAGTCACACCTATGCTTATAAGTCCTAATGTTGTCCTCTTGAAAGTGAATGTTCCCCATTTGGTCTCGAAGGTAGTTTTAAATCTGTCTAGTTCGGCTACTAGTACTTAATTGTAACCTGAGAAACCATCTAATAGAGAAAAAATCTCAAACCTAGTCACTGTGTGAAGGATATTTTCCATGGATGACACTAGGTAATTATCTTTGTCAGAAGCCTAGTTAAGATATCAAAAATCAACACATAAACATATTTCTCCAGACTTCGTTCTAACTAGGACCAAGCTGGAGACCCAAGTGGAATGCATGACTTTGAAGATGATCCGAGCATCCAACAACTTCCTTAATTCCTTTTGGATAAGGGGTTCCATTGTTGGATGAACTTTTCGTAATTTCTATTGGAAATGCTTTACCCCTTATTTTATAGGAATGATGTGCTAGATATTATGAATGTAATATGTATTTAAATTGATGTATGCCCATGAAAATACATCACAATACCATTTGAATAAGTGGATAAACACCCATCATTCCTATGGAGAACAACAACTACCGAGGTTCACATACTTCGGATCTTCTTGGGTCCCAAGATTGACTTGTGTAGATGACAACTTTGAGCTCTAATTCTTTGTGTTGGTTGGTCCTTTAAATTGGTTCTGTAGGTCATATAACTTCTTTAGGGACACCACACCCTTAGGCATAGTGTTTCCTTTCGTTCCATTGGATGCATCCTACAAATCCCAATTGTGCTCATCATCATTTATGGAAGCATATTTGAATACATCTGCATTAGAAATAAAGTGCAGTATTTGTTGGTCATCATTGAAAACATGTAAGTTAGTGACATTTTTTGGTACAAATGGTTTATATACAGTTTCAATAGAAAAACCATTTTTCAATGGTGACACCCTAGCGGTTGCATTTCTAATGCATCTGCTATGGATTCCTAATTCTAGAATATATATATATATATATATTTAAGCACCATACCTCCTTCTGGTAGTTTTTAAGATGTAGTGAGACAGTGGATAGTATGTTGTACCTGTCAAATAACCACCTCTGAGCTATTGATTACCTTGAGAACGTCTACATTTTTGTTGATTGCCTTCTTTAATCCAAGCACAAGTGCTTCATATTTGGAAGTATTATTAGTACACTGGAACTCCAGATGAAATGGGAGTCTATGTTTCTTATTACATGGGCCTGTAAGAACACAACCAGTTGCAGAACAGCCTTGTGTCTTTGAACCATCAAAATATAGATTCAAAATATCATGAGATACTAAGCTACTTCCTATACCATTATTACTACTAATATGTACATCTATATTACATGTTTCATTTGCACCATATAGAGAACAAGGAAGGAGCTCCAACTATGTATTTGGTGGAATGGGTGATGGTTGTGTTCGATAACACCCAAGGTCGATCTCAAGGAAAAAATTCCCAAAAATCATATTAGCAAAAGCAAGAGGCTCATTGTGGCCCTTAAGTGGTATCATGGTGTGTTTCATGTATGACTCATTGTTCACTTGAATCTGGTTATTCTCATCCTTATATGGAAGCAACAAATATGACCAGTCCATTGCAAAAAACCATTGCAAATTTCTAAATCAATCTCTACTAAGAAGCGCACCATAGGCTTTTGGTATGTCCACAATTACAATATTTATACATTAGTTAACTTGATCTTATTTTGATAATATAATAAGGACGTTCTTAAACTCACCAAGAGTCTAAAGAAGAGACTTGTCTAGCTGAATAATTTGTTCATTGGTTTTCTCCAATTTTGCTTTTATTTTCTTTGCTACAAGTAATGGCATTACATTTAAAGATGCACCAGAGTTAATTGAACAATTATGTCTATTATAATTTAAAATTTAAAATGTTAATAAAAACAGAGGGAAAAGATTGTTAGCTTCTAATGCTAAAGAATTCATTACAGATTCAAGGGAACTGGAAGAGTTACTTGACACCTTTTGAGAGGAGGAAACTTTATCACCTATCAAAGGTTATGAAAAGGCATGGACAATAAGTTCACGATGGCCTACGATCTTAGCGAGCTCATAAATAGAAATGTTGTCTTGAATATTCTTCATATATTCCATTATGTTATAATCAAATTTTTCACCTATAGCAAGCAATTCTAAAGTGTCTAGAAGGGTGGATTTATTCAATACCTCTAGGGTGTTGGACTTACCCTTTTTTTTCCAAGGAAAAAATCAGTAACTTTCTATTAATAAAAATGAGAAGTTACATTGAGTAGATGCATAAATCATTTAGGAGTTGTCCCATGGGACCAGTGTGCATGACACATACAAAGTAGCAAAGCTACCAAAAAATAGAAATTAAATTAAATTTAAAATTGGTAGATAAACTGGGCTTTTCCTTTTTGCCATTTTTCTTTTGGACTTTTTGCTAGACCCCAAGTGATGGAGAAGAAGTGAAAATTTCGAGCTCATTATTTCTTGTAAGGTTTGGGACATCTTTATCTGATTCAGAGCTTTTAGATACATGAGATCGCTTGGTTCCACCTATGCCTTCATTGTTGTTATTCCCCTCTACTTGGATTTCAAGGATCAGAATAACTATTGAGTTGTTTGGATGCTCTGATTGTTTATTTTTTTTTCCTCCTTTTATTCTCCAACCTCTTGTGAGCCTTGTTTTTTTTACTACTCTTAATGTTGCCAAGTTTCACCCTTTTATTCATCCTCATCATCTGATGAAGGATATTCGGGGAATCGCCATACTTTTTTCTTTTGTGTTCTCTTCTTTGTTCTTTTCTTTGCTTGTTTGCATGTGTTTTTCAAATGCCCTGTTTGATGGCAAACCCTGCACTAAAAAGCAATATTATCAAAATCTAACCTTGTATCCACTTGAAATATTTGTGTGTCATGTTAATACAATCCAGGAGACCTTTAATTAAATCTATCTCCACACAAATACGAGAAAGGTGAAGATCCCTTTGTCCATTCGTTCTCAATCCGTCTTTAGAAATCTTCCCAAATAGTTTCCTATGCCTTCTAAGACCCGATGGTGCTAAAAAGGAAGCGAAAGGTAATGTAGCCTTACCCATACTGACATTTTTGTAAACACCATTGAGTTTGCGTCAAAACTGGGAAACCATGGGGTTACGAAGAGACCCGCCCTTCCCTAGAACCATGGTCCATCATTTATGACATAATTTTAATATTTTTGGGTATCAAACTGTACCACAAAAAATCATTTTGTGCACAGATAAATGTCACACTCTCTAGTCTAGTTGAGATAGATCCACTCACTTAGCTCATCAGATTTTGTCTAGTAACCATTAAATCAACAAATGATGCCTTTTTCTTGTAAAGTGTTGAAGGGATCACTTCCTTCTGGTAATTTTATGGACAAATATAGAGCTTTTTCCATCTTTTCTACAATGTACGGACCGGGGATTGTTAGATTTGGGATTTATTTGTCCTATGTGGCAACTTTCCCTCTTAATGCATCTTTGAAATAAGCCTGGCCCTTTTCTTGCAATGATGATCTACATGGTGTGCTTGCTCCTAGGGCACTACCTTGTAATATTAAATTTTGGATAATGGTAGAATTTCTTTGAATCCCATAGTCTTTCAAATGGATCTCTTCCTGCAACACTTTCCCAAAAAAAATCAAAAATTGTGATGAAGTAGAAATACTTGTGGCATTTTTGGCTTTTTCTTCAGATATATCATAAGATTCGTACCATATACCCATATCATTATCGATTTCCCAGAAGTGGTCTTAATAAAAACCTAATATAAGTCCTCTAGATCTGAGATCACCTCTCTGCCCTTTGCACTTTTCGGTTGGGGCCATAACCCTAAGGTGCATAAAACACTACTCTTAGTAATGAAATCCTGTTGATAACTCTTCAGTAATGCCTCTATTTCCTAAGGAGTTATTAGCTAGCTAAACATGATTGTGCTCGTACCACTAGTAGGTTGGTGCATATGTATGGTTGGTCAACTGACAAGAGACACATTTTTGGTTTGATCAAAGGTATTGTTGTATGTGCTCACAAAAGGGTTCGTGGGGGTTTGAACATGTGCAATGTTGGGAGGCCCCTCTGACTAGCTGAAGAGATCCAATGTGGATGGCCTGCCAAGAGGCACATGCCCTCTCTTATTGTTCCCACTCGCAACTGCCGAGTTACCGCTACTATTTTCCGCAGACATTTTTGCTATCAAACCTCTACATATAGTCTATATCTTTTGGACTTACCCTTACTATGGGAGGAAATGTTCTTTGGAATAGCTACATCTCCAAACTTACTCTGTGTATTCTAAGTAAGATTGGAAGGTAGTGGGATTCTTCTTAGAATTTTCTCTTTTAATTTCTATCTTGTAAATTCTTGTTCAAAGATGGGCCCCTTACTCCTTAAATTATATCAACCATTTTTCTTTTGGGGGGGTGGGGTCATTCTGTGGTGGTTCTTTAGCATTCTTCTTTTCATTGTTGTAGATACAATGATATGCATTCACTGCATGTCCAACACTTTTTCTTTCTTCATCCACCGTAGGTTCTTCTATTTCTTATGTCGACTCCTCTAGTAATAGGGTATCCACAATATGTGTAACCAGAGCATTCAAGTTGTGGTTTCACTGAGGGCATGTATTTTCTGAATTATATTCATGATGGAAAGAACATTAATTATCCATGCCAATACTTTCTATATTCATCACAACATTCTAGCTTTATTCAGACTTGGTAGGCTGATTGTTGTTGTTACTATTACTCCTTTGAAAAGGGAAGGACTTTGGAGTATATCTACTAGTGGAAGTCTCACTTGACCTATTTTTTAGCTATGAGATTTCATTGGTGAGTGTCTTCACCATCCTGATTAAGATGTTGATTTATGATGATTCCTTTTCTTTAGCCTTACTAGAAGAAGGTTGTGACTTCCTACTAGTTTCTTTGGAGTCATTTGATTCATCATCGTTCGTGATAGCTCCAATCAAACACAAGTCCTTCTCAATGGTAATCAATTCTACAAATTTCAATGATAGTGTTTCCTTTGCAGCTCTTTTTATGAATTGGGAAATGTTGGTGGGCAAGGAAGCTGTGTAATAATCAATAGTGATTGAATCGTGCAGTTGCATGCCCAGGGGAAACTTGTTCAATATACAATGGATTTTTTATATTAAAATATTTCTCCTTTTCCCCCATCTTGATGCTTCCGAGCTCTTTGAGTAACATGGAAGGAGTCCTTTCATCATCAAAATTCTCGAGAAATAACTTTTTAAACTCCCTCCAAGTGTGGACTGAATTGGCGGGCATACTATGATACCATGTTGTTGCTCTGCCTTCTAATGTATAAGGGAGAATTTTGTAGGTAACATCATCATACCTCACCTCCAACATTCGTATATGCATGTAAAAATCATCGAGGTGATCTTCTCTCTTTGTCTTCTTTTCTAGATCATGCTTTGAAAGTAGCTTTTTCGAATGTCTTGGCATCTTATGTAAATTTTCTAGAAGAGAAAGAGGCCCTTGGACCATCCAATCCAAATCATGGTGGGACATGTTCTCATTTCCATGTTCTTCCTCCTTATCAGAATCCGAGGAATATTCACCATGTAATCTGTTGAAGAGCTCGTTAGAAAGAACAACTATTTCATCATCGTACCCTTCATTAAGAGGTGGAAGATGATATTTATGTTTTGTATCATCTATGGATTCTACCAACTCCTCAAGAGTGGTAAAGACCAAATATTCCATTGTAGAAACTAATATACCAATATTGGTTGTTTATTTCTTCTTTGAAAAGTGTGGAAGATTCTGATATCTAGGAATTAATCCAATATTCTTTTCGTACCAACAAGTTATGGGTCAAATTTCCCAAATATGCTCGTAGGTTTCCTCGCAAGTCGACTCCAGGCCTAGCTGAGAAGATCCTCCTACTTCAGGAATCATATTCGGGATAGTGCTCAGAATTTTTCTACCTTGTCCAAAAGAAGAATGATTTTGGTGTGTAGAGTTATCAACTATAAAAAAATTAGCTTCCCTCCTGGTGCCATAATATTGATGGTGATGGATACTGCCAACATACAAGGGATCTCCTTAATATAAGGTCCCAAATAGACATCACATTATTTGGTGTATAAGTCCCATCTAGAATACAACTCGATTTTTTTTTTACTTAAATCTATTCCTTGGCTTTGGTTGTCAGCACGAGAGAGAAGTACAAATGTCCTTTTGAATGAGCATGCTAGTGTTCCTTGTGAATGTTCAATTGCAAATGTATCAAGGTTCTCTTAATACAAAGGGAAAAATGAAGTGAGACTCTAAGAGAGAAGTAAAATTACTACCCTAATGGAGACACACATGAAAGAGAAAGGTTCGTCTAACATCAAGCGAAAAATAGTTCACAAGGATGCGACAATCATTATAAACATAACAACATATATCCAAAAATAAGTACCTAACTGATTGAAATATTTCAATTATTCTCATACTAATGAAAGAAAACATGAGCCATAAACATTCAAAGAATAGTCTTAGAAACATTCATATTCCATGTGCGAAAATGCATTGGCCTAGAAGGCTTCAATATTAAGAAAAAGTCACAAGATACATAAATACAATGGACACCACTAGCTCCAATAGTGGAGCGTTAGATACACTAATTTCTCCCCAAAGGTACTAAAGCTATCTCGCTAATGCCTTTTTGTAGAAGCCAAGGTTAAAATCCCTTTACATGAGAAATAAGGATGTATTTATAACTTGAGGCATGACCTTTCACATCCACATGACTCTTGACTTTCTAACTTCTAGTGACCTTTGGACTTCTACAACCTTTGGAATTCCAAATGAATTTTGGAATTACATATGCATTTTGGTATTACATGTCTTTTGGACTTCCATGACTCTTTAGTTCATACATGACTCTTGGTCTTCCACTTATTTTTCCTTAGAATGATTACAATAGTACATCATGATTTCCACATCGTTGTGTGATGAGACTTGACATGTTACTATCTTTGATGATTGGGACTAATAGTGACTAATGACATGGAATTTCTCTAGTGGTGAAATGGATTCCAACTGAATCTTCATTATTCATTCAGTTTCAATCGTTGATGTCCTCTACCCTCCAACAAGTGTTTGATCAAATGGAGTCTTCGGGGTGCTTTTATCATCAAGATTAAAGCATGCTCTTCATTTTTTCCAAGCTTCCTTTGTTTTTTCTCCTTGCCCAACCTTCCTCATTTGTGCTTGCCACAATGTTTCTGGAATACATGTATCCCAAAATCACTCATGACGAGCAAGCATCACCCTAAAAATCTCATATTCTACCATGTTTCATGCATATTTTTTGTTCATTCCTTTTTGGTGTGTTTAATACGGACAAAAGGGGCTTCACGTCACATGGGTACACTTTGAAAGGCTAAAGGGATGAAGAGGGAAGGCTTTGGGGCTTCGACATGTGCTCATGTGCTTAAAAGAAGATGACAGTGAAGGTAGGGTGCATGGTGCAAGTACGAAGGACAAATGGGAAGGCTTCAAGATTCCCAAGTGTGTTGTGTGCTAAAAGGGAGTATGTAGGGCACATGGTGCACTCCTGAAGGGTGAAGGATTCAAGCCTTCAGGGTGTTCTCATGTGCTCAAGAGGTCTAGGAGGACACATGGCACAAGTCTGAAGGATGAAGGGAAAATCTTCATGCCTTCAAAATGTGCTCATGTTCACAAAGGGTCTGGAGGGAAGATGGCGCATTAGGGAAGGCTAAAGGGAGGATCTTAAGGCCTTTAGGGTGTGCCTATGCACTCAAGGAGGGTGCACTCCTTCGAGTCGAAGGAGTGCGCTTACGGAAGACTTGGTCTCTAAGAGGGAACAATTAAGAGTAAGGAAGGGGGAAGAGGGTTAAGGAGCATGCCTTATGCCCTTAGAGGATGCATGGCACACTTCCAAACAACGAAGGATTCCCCATCAAGACTTAAAGGAGGAGAGGGTCAAAAAAGATGAGTTTAGACATATAACTATGTGTGACACATACCAACTCATCACGAAAACTTAGATAAAATTGAAAAATTATGAATATTTGTCAAAACGCCAATTTATACACATTCCCCAAGCACAATGATTGTAGAGTGTTTGAATAAGACCCAAAAGTGTCATTTTATGACAACAAAGATGTTATGACCATGAAATTCACCGAAATATGTTTTGATCAATGCATCAACACTTGAGACCATTCAAAAAAACTTGAAACACATAGAACAAAATGTAACAACATTTTCTGATCAAAGTGACTCTAGTTTGACAGTGATAGTAGGCTCCAAAATTTAAATGTAGCGAAATTTTGGAGGGTGTTGTAGCAACAACAACAGATCCTTTGTTCCCTTACTTCCCCTCTCTTGTATTTTTCTAGTTCTCATGTCTTATATTTCTCATGTTTAGTAATTTTCCTAATAACATATTCCATTAATTCTTTTTCTGTGAGTATCGAATCAATTCTTTTCTTCAATGCTAGATAGTTTGATGCCCCAACGAGCTTATTTCTCTCCTTGTAGAAATAAACCATATGAATTTGATCCATATTTATGAAGGAAAAAATGAATACAAATATAAAAATAAACACAAACATATAATTAAAAAAAACAAAAAAAAAAACAAAAAAAAAAACTTCAATTCATTAATAATAAAGTACTCAAAACTATTTACACAGAGAATGGAAATAAACTAGCTCAAGTGATGGTAGCGTATCTCTGAGAAGAGATGTGGTGGCTACATGCCTTATGAAATATGTTGAAATGAGGCTTGAAGGCCCATTTATTATTGAGAAATAATGGAAAACCATAAACATCCAAAAATCTAACCCTAGGACATGAAGCGCCAAAAGTCTATGGGCCATGTTGGGATAAATTGGTACATCAACTTCTCGAGGCCGTAACTTTGGCATACAATATTCGTTTGATCTGTATGGTACCTCATTATAAAGATCTATCTAATAAAATCAACTTTCAAATGTCATTTAGGGCCTCAAAACAGCTTTGGAAGTTTAGGACCTAAAAAACTGCCAAAAATAGTAAATTGTGCTACAATTAAAGAAACTAAAAGAAATAATGGTGGGGGTCCAAGTGGAATAGGCGAGTAGCCACCAATATCCACCTGGATCAATCCTCCCCTTTAGGAGGCGATGCCCCCCATTCCATTGAGTGCCTTCATGAGATGGGGAAACTTCTACTAGACTTGATCCCTGGTGATCCACTTTCCTTGGTGCAGTAGTTGGCCAACTTTGACCTTAAAATAAAATAACATCACAAGTAGTTATCAAACTAAGAGAACTCAACTAATCTAGTTTCCCTATATTTATCAACATGGTATCAGAGCTAAAGTGACTACAAGAAGAAAGAGAGGCAACTTCAAGGTCATTCAATTGAAGAAGGATACACAAGGGCCGAGTACAAGAAGAAGCATCAAGAGCATCAATCATCAAGGAGAAACAAAAGACATCAAGGAGGACTATCCACAAAATATCCACCACATCACAATGATCAAATCATCACAAATATTGGAAAAAGAAGAAGATATCAAAGAGCCTACCTTCATTCAAGAAGTACTTAACACATTTGAAGCATCTTGAAGTCTCCACATTCTACATTTCTACGTCCAAAGGAAGTAAGAATAAGAATTTCCATCATCATCAACAAAATCAAGGTAATATCCCTCTCATTGAAGAAAGGATCTCATCTCAACATACTTGAAAAAAAAATCTCTTATCATCTAGAAAAAGAAGTATTGTCATCTTTGAAGAAGGAAAACATCATCAAGCAAGAAATAATCATCAATAAGGCATCAAGTTGAAGATATCATCTTCAAAGGAGTATCTTCACTTGACAAGTAAGTATTCTATATTTTATGTCTCAATCTACAAACCAAATGACTTCACTATGCAAAGAGAACAATAAATTGGCTGGGACCTCAAACTACCTTGCATGGAAGAAGAGAATTGATTTAATTCTCATGGAGAATTAAGTTATTGAATATGTAAAGGGCTCCATCACCAAACCATCAAAAGAGAAATATCAAGCACTATCAAAATTCATTAAAGGAGAAATAAGGGCTCAAAGGGTCCTCATAGAGTCAGTCAAGGATTCTCTCATCCCTCATTTTGAAAAGTTTAAGACAAGAAAGGATATCTATGACAAATTGGTGGAGTTTTTTTTCTATAAGCACTACAAGTGAAATCATACCTTTAAGAATCGAACTATACAAGATGAAACTCTCAAAGGAATAAGGGATAGCTTCATACTTCATGAAGGTATCTTAGATTAAAGACAAACTACAAGAACTTGGAGAAGTAATATTTGATCAAGAGATAACCACTATTGTGCTCAATGCACTACCTGATGAATGGGGAAACTTTGTGTCAAGTATCTATGGGTAATGAAGGAAACCACTCCATTCAATGATTTATGATCATTAGGGAAGATTGAAGAATCTAGATTAAAAGCAAAGAACAATGTTGGATCGACTGAACCAACTCAAGCATATGCAACAGCGATAAGGAAGAAAGGAAAATTTGGGAAGTTTCAGCCTCAAAATAAGTTTCAAAAGAGAATTGATATGTCAAATATCCAATGCTACAAGTGTAAGGAATATGGGAATTTAAAAAATAGAACATCTCGTGGAGAGATATGCTAGTCTAGTTGAAAGAATAATCCTTGTAATGACAAATAATATACCATGCACATCATCATCATTTGCAACATTTAATGAAGTGCCCTCCCCACTCTTAACACCACGGTTCAGAGTAGTAACCTGCACTGGGTGAACTCCATTATCAAAGTGTTTCATGTGGTTTTTCATGCTCTTTTGAATGCAATTTTGTTAACATCATAAAAGTAAATATCTTGGATAATTTCGGTAGCTGAAGAGATCTATATCAAGTTTGGTATTAGAGAGGTCTTCTCGCTGATGTGAATTGCGAGTGTGGAAATTTGAACGTGCAACAAGAAAGAAAATGGAGGATGACAGAGATATGTATGAGGCCTTCTACAGGATGTCAAAAATGGTAGACATAATGTAAGCAACTTATGAGGAGAAGATGGCACAAGAGAAAGAAAGAGTAGAGTACGATGCTCCATATACCCCCTTGAGTGTACATTAATCTTATTCATTGTCTTTTCATCATTCAAATAAGGAGGTCAATCAGAGCCTTCAAGAAGAGAATATTGAATTGAGGAGGATTCTATGAGAAGAGAAAGATTAGAAGCAGAGATTGCAACTTCAGTTATGAGCCACGGAAGAGGCCTTGGAAAAATTGAAGCACAATGAAGCCTTGGCGAAGTTTTCATCACCTGCTCCGGAATCGACAAATGAGGTAAATAATGTTGATCTTTCTTTAGTTTCATTTTCACATGATACTATTTCTGTTGGAAACATGGAGGTACCCATTTCCGAAACTAGCATGAGACTCCTTACCAAGATGGGATATAAAGGAGGATACTTGGTGTAAATGGCCAAGGAATGACTCAACCATTGGAGGTGGTTAAAATATCTCAATTTTTAGGTTTGGGATACACTGAAGGGGAGTTCTCAAAGGTGCAATAAACTTCCAAGACATTTTTGAAACCATCGAGGAAAGAGAATGATGGGAACACATCACCATCCTCCCATGACAATGCACATCACAAAGGGAGAGCTAAGAAAAGCTCTCATCGCTAAAATCACACCAAAGACAGTAAAGAGAGGTATAACAAGTATCAGTATCCTATATTTCATTTCAATTACAATCATGTTGTTAATGATGAACATAAATCATGGCATCCAAAACTATGTAGCTTTTGGCGTTTGCATAACCATGTGTTTTCTGAGTGCTATAAGAGAATGGCAACAAGAAAGAGGATGAGGCGTGAAAGCCCTTCTCCACATAAGGGAAGGGTGAAGGAGAAGGAAGTGTGACCTATAAGGACACTTATGGTGTAGACAATATAACACAACAATTGCAGATTATGTTCATGCTTTTGGAGGACCAAAAGCTCCTCAGTGGGGAGGAATGATCCAGGTGGCTCCAGGCATGCTCAGATTTAGAAGTGGCTTTAGAATAGCTCAAAAATCAAGGTTTTTGGATTGAAGTGAAACCATGACCAGATCGTAGTGCTCCTCGTCTTGATTCCAATAGTGTGAACGAAACTCAAATCCAAGTTTGTATGTTCTAGATATTCGTAGTCAAAATTTTGGTCAAATTTGGCCAAGTGACAGGCTTAAAGAGGCAACAAATTAACTGAGACCCAGTGCACTGAATCCGGCCACTGGACGGGTTAAATTTTCGAATGATTAATTTGTCTAAGAACCTTTAAATTTGGAAAAAATAGAAATCTATAGTTGTTTATATTAAAACAAAAAATATATATATTAATGGGGGGAGCGGGTTGTCACCCCCGCCAACCTCTCTCCACATTGTATATACGACCAACAAAGTTATTGGGTCAGGGCCACGTGTCACGAACCCTTCCCATCATATACTAGAGTCAACGTCAGGGCCAATGCGGCTCAAACCCGCTCAACCCACGTGGGTCATCCCCCACCGGGTGGCCCCAAAGATAGAACATGTGCAAAAAATGTCGATGTTTCCAACAAATACCACGTGCCATTTTTAAAATACACGATCGGTTGTTAAAATATGTGCTAAGGTGAGGGGTCGACGGGGTTGGGACCCCCGACCTCCCCGCCACTATTCCAAGCTTCTCAAAAACAGACCAAACGGTCCTCCTTGGTTATTTCGCCCACCAAAACCATATAAAAACTCAACCATTGCATTCGACCGGGAGAGTGCAGCAGAGCAAAGGCGGAACCCTAACGACAGAACCATGAGCGGCCAATGGGTGTGGAACCCTGAATGTGGAGAATCTTAAGATGCTAAAAATATTCCCTTAGAGGGACAGAAATTCCAATGTCAAATTTTGACAAGTTGATAGTCATTTTTGCACTTTTTCTTGCCCAGCAGCACAAAATCTTTAAAGAATCTTATGGAATCTAAAATATTCCCTTGGAGGCTGATTTTTGCTAATGTCGGAATGATGCCAACTTTATAGTAATTTTTCATAGAATTTCACAGGGAGCATAGTGGCGTGCTTAGAATATTCATCTAAGCAGTGGATTTTTGGCCATCTTCAGGAAGGAATCTTTGGGGGAATCTTCAAGATGCCTGAGGATCTAGAATTTGACGATGTCAAAAAGGGGGAAAAGTTTATATTCATTTGACATGATTTTGCGTCACGAATTAAATAGTGGTGTTTGTTTCAGTAGCTGAGCTTTGCATTTTTTGGCCATCTTTGAGAGTGGAGGTATATGATGTAGTTATGTCATGTCTTTCTTTTGATTTTTTAAGATGATTTTTTTGTTGTTGATATCCCTGATTACTATTATGTTGAGGGATATTTGTGTGCCACATCATGTAATATTTTATTAGCTTGTCATGTTGAAGGAAGACCCATTTGAGTGAGAGTTCCTATAGGGAGAACATTTCATGGGGATACATGCCACTCTTGTTGAGGGAATTTTTCCATATGAGTGATAGTTCTAGAGAATGTCTCATGGGGAGACATGCCACTATGGTTGAGGGAATCATCCTTGTAATGACAAAGAATATACCATGGACATCATCATCATTTGAAGCATTTAATGAAGTAGCCTCCCCACTCTTGACACCAGGGCTTGTATACATAACCCTCACTGGGTGAAATTAGTTATCAATGTGTTGTGTGTTCTCGATTTGATGGTTGTTATTATGCTTCATCTTCTTTATAGATGCACATGTGGTTTTTCATGCTCTTTTGAATGCAATTCCGCTAACATCACATATGTAAAAGATCTTGGATAATTCCAATAGATGAAGAGATCAGGAATAGGTAGTATATTTAAGAAATCAAGCAAACTTTAGAATAATAAGACTTGGAGATCAATAAAGACATTATTCTACAATTTTCCATTGCACTAGCTAAATCTCATATGAAATTGTCACGACTATGGAATAGTGTACAACAAAGCTCCAAATACATAGTAATAGAAACACTGGAGGTGAAGATGTGTTTTGCAACTAACTTGTTGAGCCAAATCAAAGTCATTGTTACGGAGTTTAGAGCTTGGAACACATACATTACTAATGAGCTCCATAAATAAGAAAATTAATTATCTATTTGATGACATTTTTTCCCATTATAATTTTTGTCTCATATAGCCACCGTCTTATATGTATCTTGTATTTTGTAATAAATTTTAAGTAATGAAGAGACACATGTGGGATGTGAAAAGACACATGTGTAATGTAAAAGGTAAAAAGGTTGTATGGAAGCCCATAGGTCATAGAAGTTGAAGAGACATGAAGAAACTCAAAATTCATTGTCATTTGTTATAATTAGTTCCTCGTAACTCAAGAAAAGGGATTAGATTCTTGGATTCTTGCCTTGGCTTCTCTTATCTTGCATAGGAGGTAAATCATCCTTTGGATAAGCAAGTTGTGGCTTCATGTTCCACTATTGGATCTAGTGTTTCATCTATGTAACAATGTACTTAGAACCTTTCATTAATAATCAGAAGCTCCTCAAGCCAACACTTCTTCATGCATGTATCATGGATGTAGTAAGACTATTGTTGTCATGTTTGTGGTAATGTTGGCGTAATAAAAACTAAGACTAATGAACTATTTCGTTACTTAGATATGGATATTGTTGAATGAATGTTGTTATGTTTTTACCATTTTGGTTTATCATGTGAAGTAATTTTCAGGTAAATCAACATTTTTTTCTCTTTTGCTTGCGGGTCTCCCTTAGGATATTATATTACTTCCCTAACCAGAGGCTCATTTCCCTTTACCAAATGTGGAATTTTCCTATGAATTCTACATTTGGTATCACATAAAGCTTACATACTTTCTGCCCCAAATAGGTGTTTTAATCTCTTGTGCATGTGTTGTAACCAAGGCATACCTCTAAAACCTTTACAATGGTGGCTAGACCATATACCCAGATAGGAATCCTACACCAAACGGTGCGAGATCTAATTGGGACCTCATATCAGGGGGATCCCTTGCATGTTGGCGGTATCCAACACTATAAACAGGTTCTTGCAAGCCAATACTCATGAATGATATAGGTTTTTCATGATCTTGATAATCCTTTTGCATAAAAATGGCAATAAGAGAAGTATCAGAAGCAAAAGTGTACAACATGAAATCTTTGTTGAAGTTTGGATTGTATAGTATTGGAGATTATGTCATTTCTTGCTTAATACGAGTGAATGAATCCTTTTCCCTGTTATCCTAATTATAGGTCACATCCTTATTTATCATATATTGTAATGATTTGACTATTTGTGCGTAGTTAGAGATAGACTTGAGAAGGAAATTGATTTTACTTAAGAAGGACTTCATAAATTTATTGTTCACTAGGAAGGGAACCTTAGTGATAGTTTTGACCCATTTAGGGTCCACATTAATCCAACTCTTTGTGATAATATGGCCCAAGGGATTTCCCTTGAACACTGTGAAAATGATCTTATTAGGATTAAGAGATATCCCATATTTGCAACATCACCCGAAATTTTTCTTTAGATGACACAAGTGATTAGATCTCGTTTTCAAAAAACTATCACATCATCTAAATAAACTACAACACTCTGTCAAATTAAATAGTAAAATTTGATGTGCATGGTGTGTTAAAAAGTAGCACTTACATTAACAAGTCCAAAATGAATTCTTTTGAATGAAAATGTACCCCACTTGGTTCTAAACATAGTTTTGTGCTTGTTGGGTTCTACCACCAGAACCTGTTTCTAGCAACGAAAATATTTCAGACCCCAAGACTGTTTTCAAAATTTATTCCATTGATGACACTAGATAATTATCTTTATCTGAGGCATGACTCAAATTGTGAAAATTAATTCACAAGTGTATTTCCCTGGACTTCTTCCTTACCGAAACCAAATTGGAGACCCATGTTGAATGATGAACTTTAAATATGATCTGAGCATCCATCAGTTTTCCCATTTCTTTTTGAATGAGGGACTCAAGAGTAGGATGAACTTTCCCTAGTTTATGCTAAAAAGGCTTGATTCCTTCTTTAATAGGAATCACATGCTTGATAATTCGTGTTTCATAAGTCTTAAGATCATCATATCTCCACGTCAAAACGTCTCAATACTGCCTAAAGAGGCAGATGAAATCCTACCACTCCTGAGGTGTATGACAAGTACCAAGATTCAAAAATTTTAGATATTTTTTTGTACCAATATTTCTTTGTTCATGCAATCGAGTGGAGCTATGATTCTTTGCGTTGGATGGTCCGTTGAAGTGATTTTGCAGGTCATACAATTTTTGCATGGGGTTTCCTTTACTTTCTTGAGCTGAATCCTATAAATATTTCTCATGCTTGTCTTCATCAAAGCTACATCCTTGAGTACACCAACATTCGCCATAAAGTCTTGTATCTGTTGGTCGTCATAAAAAATGTGAAAATGAGTAATATTATCAGGAACTGATGGCCTATAAATAATTTCAATGGAAAATGCATCCCTTAATAGTGACAACTTAGTAACAACATTTTCTAACCTATCAACAGTAGCATTGCAAATTTTAGGAACATAAATATGTAGAATTTCCTCTATATTCACAAGCTTATGCAATGTACTAAAGCACGAGATAAGAATCTAATTCTACTTTCAACCAGCGGAAGCCAATAGATCGATGAAAACAATATGAACAAGAAGACAATAAATCAATGGCACATAACACAAGATGTATCTGGGGAAAGCCACTACTCAAAACCCTGCTATCTGTATTGCATATATCATAAATATGAGTGAAGATACAAATCTTGTTCTCATTAGAACAATTCCGCACAAGTATGCTTAACTCTCTCAACTCACAAGCTAGCTCTTGGGCAACACTTAGCCAATTTTGTAGCTCTCCAAGCCCCTTAATATCTTGTGTAATTCCTAGGATGAATAGCTTGTTTTTAAAGGGAATTCATGCTTCCAAAACTACACAATCCAAACATAGGATCAATCTCTGATGCACGCATGATATTTACACTCCAGTAAATAATACTACTGATAGTACAATGTTTGTGGACTCTAGTCTCATCTGGGTCTTTCTCAGAATCAACATGCATGCGTTTATGATGTGGGAATCTTGAGTTAACTAGAGTGACACTTATGGATGCACTAGTGCACCAACAGATTGTTAACTCTCTATTAGTTCCTCAAACAATTTGGAACTAATTTAAGTGAACATAACTCAGTAAACCGAGTGATCTAATTTCCAACTCAATTTAAACTAATATAGGACCCCTAAAACTTAGGGAGAACATATACATGACTACATAAAGACTTCCAACTCGAAATTCCTAATCTAATTAAGTTAATTAAACTTATGTTAGGTCCCTATAATACTAGTGTATTCCCACATTGTTATTAGTGTAGCCCCCTTATTGTACCCAAAGATTATAACCATTGGACTCCTAGTACAACATCAGCACCACCCATTGGAATGGAAAGCATTGGAATATTCAATACATATTCTCCCATGGACAACTTGATATTATGGAACTCAATTCCAGAGCAATTTATGGTTCCTCCATTTGCAACCATAACTTGACACTCTGGTGCTAGATATAGGAATCAATTTAATTCCTTTGTTATCTTACAATGAATAAAATTATAGGTAATACTTGAATCTATCAACACTATTACCTTTTATTCTTGATATGTCCTTCTATCTTGAGAGTTTGAGGAGTGGTAATTCCTGCCAATGCATACAAGATATGGTCAGATTCATTTATTCTTTCTCTAGGGTTGATTCCTAGTGTATATCCTCCTCTTTTGATGTTTCTTGTTCCTTTTCTTCCTCCTTTTAACAATCTATGTAGAATAATTTCTTCTCAGCACACTTATGACCTTTACTGCATTTGCTATCACAACTATAACAAAGCCCTTTTGCTCTTTTTTCCTCAAATTTCCATGGTGTCAACCTTGTAGGTTGTGGAAGACTAGGACTAGTAACACTTCCATCTTTATAGTTGTGATTGGTAGACTTCCTTTTTGCCATAATTTTGCTTTCAAATTTTCTTGCCACCCTGAATGCCTTCTCCAAGGAATCAGGTTCCCAAAGAAAAACCTCATGTTAGATGTTATCTTTTAAAGTCCCTATGAAGACATCAATCCTATTCTGCACTAGGATATTCGTTACCCTAATATTCAATTTTTGGAAGTCTTCAATGTGCTCCGCCATTGAACCCTTTTGTTTGAGATTTATCAATTGGCTAAAGAAGGTATTGCTCTTTGTATCTTCATAATGTGATATTATTTTTCCTTAAAAATTGACCAGGTGACAAGTGGTTTATGAGAACAAATCGATCTATACCATACAAACTAGTTGGGTTCTATATATAAAGATGCAATGCATACCTTTTGTGAGGGTTGCACATCCTGTAGACCAAAATATTGCTCCATCTGTATTATCCAAGTTACCAGATCCTTGCCATCAAACTCTCTCATCTCTATCTTTGGAATGTGGTGGTTCTTAAACCCCACATGGGAGTCTTGAAATCATGATCGATATTTTTTTTGTCTTCATCATGATTTTCATGGATTTCCTTGTCACCAATGGGATGCCTTTCTTCTAACAACTTTTCCAAACTTTCTTTCAATCCTTCTATCTTGACATTCATCATTGCTTCCATGTCTCATTTTAAACCATCATTCAAAACTACCATGTCCCTATTTATACCATCTATCTTAACATTCATCATGGCTTCCAATTCATTTTTTATTACTTTTTGCGAGAGCGAAATTTGTTTCATTTGGTCTTGCAATTTTTGATATATCATGTTTCATTTCTTCCTCTTCTTCATGTGTCATAGTGGAGCTTGCGGGTTGCTTACTACATGTTTCCATTTTCTTTCTTCGGGGCATCAATTAATGATAATTATGCTTCATTATGCCCTTCTGAATCACTTCAAACTAATTTTTCAAACCAATTTTTTTTTTAAAAGACTATACACCTTTTGTTCTTGCTTCGTAGGAGCTTGATATTGAATCTGTTGTATCTTCGCAATTTCAGATCTCCGAGGTTTTCAATTTTGTTCTATGGTATCCCTCTGAAACCTATTTCCAACCCCATAGGTCTTATCAAGATTGGAGCCTTCAAGAAATAGTTAGGCCAAATATCCCACATTGACCTGATTATAGACTTCTTCAGTAGAGCAGACTTCTACGAAGTGCCACGTATCGTTGTTTCCACCTTCGAACCTAAAAATTATACACCGAAAATGACAATTCATCCTCTTTTTGTAACGTCTTATGAAAATTCAGTCTTATACTCAAAGAGAAAGTAATGATGATTTTCCCAAGGTCACCTGTTTGGGATGTAATTAGGGATCTTGAAAAAACCCTAACTCCCTTGGCTCATAGCTCTGAAAATATAGTGAGACAAGATCTGAAATTTAGGACCGATCTTCACCAAGACTTCGGCTCAAATGGGTTTTAATTTTAGAGTCTGAACCTTCGTAGAAAACAAATTATAACGAAAATTCCATAATGATCTGTTTGAGATGGATTTCTGGAGCTTGCAAAAACCCTAACTTCCTCATATCATATCTCCGAAAATGTAGAGAGATAAGATCTGAAATTCAGACTCGAGGTTCAGAGTAATTTTGTCTCAAATGGATTTTTTTAGCTTCTAAAACTTCGTAGAGAAAAATTTATAGTGAAAATTCCACGATGACCTGTTTGGAGCAGTGAAACCCTAGAATCCAAAGCTCTAATGCCAAATATTATGCAACCAGCTCACAAAATAGAAGAAAAGATAGATCAAAGCCTTCAAAATCAGTCTCTTCAAGGGGGAAACCTCCTTTACATTACACAAATGAACAATTCTTGGATGATTCAAATGACACAACCTCCTTTTTATAAATATGAGTCTAAGGGGTCAAAATATAATCAAAGCCAACATAACAATACTAATGTAAGGGAACCACAATAAAAATAGTGGTCTTCTATGGGACACAACAATAACAATAATGGGGCTACACTAATAACAATGAGGGAATAGTGGGCTTCTATGGGGCACAACGATAACAATAAGGGGGCTACACTAATAACAATGTGGGAATACACTAGTATTATAGGGATCGAACAACTTAATTAACCATTTACAAGTTGCTACAAGAATAAAATTTGATTTTAGTTCTCAGTTTAATTGAAGGACAAATTAAACTCGAATTTCTTGTTTCCATTTCTCAACACTCCCTCTCAATAAGAAATGGATTAGCAACTACCTTGATCTTGTCTCTATGAAACTCGAATTTACATCTTGACAATGCCTTTGTCAAAATGTCAGCATCTTTATCTTCCGTGGGAATGTACTCCAACAACAAAATTACCTCAATACATGATCTCTAAAATGAGGATATCGGATATCAAAATGCTTGGACCGATCATGAAAAACTATATTTTTAGAGAGTTTGATACAACTCTAATTATTGCAGTAAATCACAGTTGGATCCATCTGCTGACCAAACAAACCAACCAGGATCTTCCTCATCTAGATGACCTCACATGCTTCCTGACTCGCAGCCATGTACTTTGCCTCTACCAAACTAAGTGCAACCGATCTTTGTTTCATGTTGTACCAAGAAACTGACGTTGACCCAATACTGAATACCCTCCCGATGTGCTCTTCCGGTCGGACGGACTCCCTACCCAATATGCATCGATGAAGCCTTGAAGCTTCACTCCCTTTGTCCACCTAGGCCATAATCCATACTGAAAAGTGCCCCTAGTATATCTCAACACATTATTTTCCACCTTCCAATACAACTTTTTAGGTCTAACCATCACTTGACTAAGCTGCTTAACTGCATAGCACATATCCAGTCGTGTTTTCACCAAGTACATGAGTGAACCACAAGTTTCCTGTAAACAGTAACTTCCACTACATCCCCTAAAGTGACATCCTCCTTCCTCTAGTCACCTGCTAGAGGAATCTCCATGGGTTTGTTGTTCTACATGTGGAATCTTTTGAGTATCTCATTGGCATACTTTCCCTAAGACACAAACAACTCCCCATTTCACTTCCATACCTCCATGCCAAGAAAGTAATGCATGAGCCTCGTGTCATTCATCTCAAACTCTCTTGCAAGGTCCTCCTTGCAAGACTTGGTCAGCTGATCATCACCTGTTAGTATGAGATCATCAACATAAAGTACAATGATCAACAATTTACCTTCCACCACTATGTGGTACAGGTTCGCATTCGCTTCACTCTTTGTGAAACCCAACCCAGTGAAGTAGCTATCTATCTTGGTGTACCAAGCATGAGATGTTTGCTGCAACCCATACAACGCTCTCTTGAGCCAACACACATGCAATTCACGGTCAAAGGTCTCAAAGCCTTTAGGCTGATCTATGTACACCTCTTCCTCAACCATTCCATTAAGGAAGGTTTTCTTCACATCCATCTGATGTATCTTCCAGCCCATTTGCACTAATAGTGCCAATATAGATCTAATTGACGAGTACCTTGCAACAGGAGCAAAGGTCTCATCATAGTCAGTCCCCTCTACCTGTGAAAAGCCACGGGCCACAAATCTAGCCTTATGCTTCTCCATACTACCATTTTCACCTCGATTTATCTTGTAAAGCCAATGGGAGCTTACCACTGACTTGTCCTCCTATCTCATGATCACATCCTAAACACTGTTACGAACTATGGAGACATACTCCTCCACCATAACATCAACACAAACTCGCTGCTGCATTGCTTCCTTAAAGGAAGATGAATTTGTCACAACACATTCACCCATAAGATTCATGTATCCAATGCACCTCTCAAGTGACCTCCTCTTCCCATGCTGAGAAATGGGTGCTCCCACATTCTCTCATGCATCATCCAACAATCTGTCAGCCTCTCTAGTGTGCTTTCCTCCCTCTCTGGAAGACTCTACCCGAGTGGATGTCTCCACTCCCAAACCCTCTATATGTGGCTGCTCCACATCAATCTGAGGCTCCTTGACCTTAGGAGCTAAAATCTCCTCATCCGCATGTAGCTCAAGCTCCCTCTCGAAGGAAACTCACATGGCCTTCTCCTCATCAAATCTAACATCCTTATGAACCACTTTCATCCTACTGATTGGAAAGTACACCCGATAGTTGTGAGGTGTATCAGTGTACCCTACAAATATCCCCAACTCTATTTTTGGCTCAAGCTTTTTTCGTGCATCTTTGGTCACATGGCAATATACCAATGACCCAAAAATCCTGAAGTGACCAATATCTAGCCTCTTACCAGAATAAGCCTCCTCTGATATCTTCATCTCAAGTATCTTATGTGGGCTATGGTTCTGAACATAAACCGCTGCAACCCATAAGTGTAGTGGTAGGCCCTGATCATGCAAAATTTCCCTTTCTACCCCTACAATGCTTTTGTTCTTCCTCTCGGCTACCCCATTATGTGAGGGTTATGGGGTGTCGTCAACTCCCGTTTAATCCCTTCCATTGCATAGACGTTATTAAACTCGTTTGAGACATACTCACCACCATTATCGCTCTGTAGAGATTTAACCTTCTTGCCCGACTGTTTCTCCACCAATTCTTTAAACTCACAAAAGTTTGTGAAAGTTTGATCTTTTTTTTGCATGAAAAATATCCAAAATTTTCGAGAAAAGTCTCAACAAATATAACATAATACCATTGTTTGAATGTGGATGATGTTGAGAATGGTCCACACACATCTGAATGGACTCGCTCTAGAATAGCCTCTACTTGACTGTCTCTATCGTGAAAGGAATACTTGGTGTATTTTCCCAAAGTACACCCATTGCATGTATCAACTTTCTCGAGCATACCTTTGGGAAGACCGGTAGACTCCTATTGCAATATCTTCAAATCCCCATGATGCAAGTGGTCGAATCACCTATGCCACAACTCACCAATGTCTTGGCTCTGCACCCTTCCTGCTATTGTGCTCAAACTATCACACTCCTCTACCTCCAGCTTATGGAGATTCTTCACCCGAATCCCTATCTTCTTTACTTGACCCGTGGCTATGTGTCGAAGGAACACCTTTCTTTTTTAAAAGATGACATCATAGCCTATATCCCCAAGCATGGCAACGAATACCAGGTTCTTCTTCAGCCCAAGAACATACATAACATTCTTCAAGGTGAGTGGAGCCCCATTCTCCCTCTGAAAAGTAATCGTGCCCAATCCAGTAACTCTATACTTCCCGTCACCACCCATCTCGATATGCATCTGGACATCTTTCTCCTCTAGGTCACTGAATAACTCTCTGTCGCCAGGAATTTGGAATGAATCTCCATTGTCTAAGTACCATACACTTCCCATCATTGTTGACACAATGCATGCAATGAGGGAAAAATCCAATTCAAATTGAGAGGCCAAAGCCTCACTCGCCGCTCCTCCTGAGGACTTCTTCTTGGACTTCTTGAGTGGAAAATTTGTAGAAAAATGGCCCAGTTCATGAAAATGAAAGCACTTAAGTTTTTTCATGTCTTTCTTCTTACCTCCATGATAAGAATATGATTTGGAATGGGAAGCTTTCCATTTCCCCTTCTTTTCCTTCATCGCTAATGCACAGTTCTCTTCATAATAAATCTTTGATGAAGAGCCATCCCTAGTGTTCCTCCTAATCTCCTCTTGCATCAAATCCGACCACAATCGTTCCCAATCCAACAGCTTCTCCTGACCATTGACAGAGTCTTGATAACTATTCCAACTCTTTGGGAGTCCTAGAACAACAAGACTCGCCGTGTTATCCTTGGCAATCGTGATTCCAACAGTTCCAAGTTCATCACGACACTGAGTGAACTTGGTCAAGTATTTTGGAATCATCTCGCCCTTCTCAATTTTTATTTTTCGAAGTTTTTCCTTCAATTCCAATTTCCTTTGATCACTGTTGTTTTGATACAAGTCTGTCAATTATTTCCACATAGCATATAAAGTTTCCTTCTATGGAGACTCGAGATAATGTAGCCTCAAACTCCCTCAAGGATTATCCACCTCGCCTTCGCCACACACTTCTTCCATTCAGCCAAATTCTATGCATTTGATGTTGTTGGCTCAGGAATTTCTTTATCAATGAATTCCTTCAAGCCATTATGGTCTACACAACCTCCATTCTATCCCTCCATAATATAAAATTCGAGCTACCTTCCAAGGCATACTCGAGCCGCAAACCATAGAACGCCATCTGTCGATCCTAAAGTATGTATTTCAAATTCGAATTTCCCCTGTAACCTAAAAACTCAAAACTTCGAAATCTCCTCTAGTATATTGTCTTTAGCTCTGATACCATGTAGAATTTCCTATAGATTCACGAGCTCATGCAATGTACTAAAGCACAGGACAAGAATCTACTTCTACTTTCAACCAGCATAAGCCAATAGATCGATGAAAACAATATGAACAAGAAGAAGATAAATTAATGGAACATAACACAAGATGTATCTAGGGAAATCCATTGCTCAAAACCTTGTTATTTGTATTGCATATATCAAAAATATGAGTGAAGATACAAATATTTTTCTCACTAGAACAATTCCACACACATATGCTCGACTCTCTTAGCTCATAAGCTTGCTCTTGGCCAACACGTAGCCAATTCGGCAACTCTTCAATCCCCTTAATCTTTTGCGTAATTCCTAGGATAAATAGCCTGTATTTAAAGAGAATTCAAGCTTCCAAAATTGCACAATCCAAGCATAGGATCAATCTCTAATGCATGCATGATATTTACATTCTAGTAAATAATACCACTGATAGTACAATGTCCATGCACTCTAGTCTCAACTTGCGCTTTCTCATAATCAACATGCATGAGTTTCTAATGAGGGAATCTTCAGTTAACTAGAGTGACACTTGTGGATGCACTAGTGCACCAACTGACTGTTTACTATCTATTAGTTCCTCAAACGGTTTAGAACTAATTTAAATGAAGATTCCAACTCAGTTTGAACTCATATTGGAACCCTAAAACTTAGGGAGAACATATACCTAACTACAGAAAGACTTCCAACTCAAAATTCCTAAGCTAATTAAGTTAATTAAACTTAATTAGCTATTTACAAGTTGCTATGAGAATAAAATTTGATTTTAATTCTCAGTTTAATTCAAGGACAAATTAAACTTGAATTTCTTGTTGCCATTTCTCAACAAAATAATATTGAGAGCTTGGAATTGTGAAATTAAATTCCATATCTCCTATTGATAATTTATGAGATTAGGTGACACACAATGTATCTTATTCCATACTTGTTTGGTACTTTAATTAATCTTAAATTACTTGTATAAATTATCATCCAGGGCTAGTAAGCTGATGAAGTGTAAGTGTATTGTATGTACTATAAGTCTTTGGTTATTCACACAAATTCTAAATTAAGTTGAGTTATCAAAATATAAATTCTAAATTAACTTATTGAAATGCACATGAGAAAAGTAATTATTCCTAGAAAATTAAATGATCACACTCTTTTACTGAAAACTACTTATGGAAAATCTTACACTTTGCTCTAAAATAAAATCTCACAACTCTACATATAAGTAAATCAAGCCCACACTTATTGTAAATGAAAATTAATTACACTCTTCACCCTAATTATATACGCACTCGATTTCAAAGGGAAAGGCTACTATTAATCTCGTCACACATTGGTAAGAATATCATTCAAAGTTGTTTGAAATCAAAATGAAATAAATCTCTGCTTCAATACATCCACACTTGCTTGAATTATAAATCACACATGCTTGAAATGGAACATCTAATTCTCCAAATAAACCCTTTGTTCTATAAGGAAAATCAAGTTATGTCTAAGTATAAAACCATATCATTGCTATCACTTCTAGTAATCTTAATTCATGTGCATCTATAAACAAAATAAATGATTAATAAAACAACCATATGAATCTGAAAGAAATTTAAAACACATCTAGTCAATTGAACAGAACAGAAAGCTTACGAAATTATACAAAAATTCTATCTACTGAAAATGAATAAGAATCCTAACTCCTCAAGGGGGGGCTCCACAAGAAGCAGGTAATCACACTATCAATCAAAAAATCAATCACGCATGGAAACGAAAAGCTTCTTTCATAAATTGGATATTAAAAAAAGATTTTACATCTTCACTGTCACATACTTCTTAACAACCTTTCATTCCTACCGAGAGGTTTATTTATAAAGCTCATAGCATTAATTGTTCATAGCTCTATGCTTAATCCTTGTCAAGGGAATACTAATGTTAACTAGAAACAATAATATAACATAATTCGCTCATGATTTACTATTATCAAAGCTAATCATGAGGCGTATATCTCATTCTTGCTCGCCTATTGCCGATTTACAGGGGTTGACTTTACCTTTGACCACATCATCGAGACCTGCTTCCATCGATCTGGTTCATGAGAATAGGAGGAAATCGTTGAGTGCATCAATTGCCACCTATCCATATATTTCGCTTCTTAGCTGGCACATTGGAACCTATCAAACTATGAACTTGGCTGCAGAATCATGTGTTAGCTGCAAAATCGCTGCAGCTAACACATGATTATTATCTTGATATTAAGGTATTGATCCATTAATTCATTAAAGACACTTCATTAATATAATATATATTATATTACATTATATAAATATTAATATATTAATATTATAGTGCCTATGTTAGTAACATAGTAAAATATTATCTATAATATTAATTAACCAATTAACAATATACTAATATATTAATAGATTATTTAATTGTTTATACATTAAGTTATATAATGTATTACTAATATTAGATTAATTCCTTAGACATTAATCTTCTAGATCTTTCCCAAATTAATATTTATTAGTATTCCTTAAGACAAATACATTAATTATATAACTAATTTATTAAAAATAATAAATATTAATTTAAATATATAAAATTAATCCTTAATATATATATATATATAATTATATAAGAAAATAAAAAAAATTAATAAGAAAAAGAAATAATATTAGTTAATAAATAAATAAATAAATATATAGATAAATAAATAAATATACAGATAAAGAAATAAAGAAATAATTATTAATTAGTTAGTCATTTGTAAGCCGACAATAAAAGAAAACATTGAATATTTTTTCAATCAACTATTAGTAGCTCCATAATTTCACGCTCTCTCTTCTCAAAATACAAATCTCATTGCCCTGATGATGGACTCACTAAGCTAGTCTGAAACGTTGGTTCAATAATTGTTCACAGGTTTTTTCCAAAAAAAAAAAAATAATAATTCCACCAACCTGTATGGACTCTCTCTTTAACAAAATCATTGCAATTCAATAGCTAGAGCAAACATTAGACTAAATAATAAAGAACAATATCAATCTATGAAATACAAGACAATTATATACATGCCATATCATAATCCTTCATTTTGATGCCCACTGTGTGATTATGGAGGTCAGAAAGAAATAAAGAGAGTGAAAAAGGGTGTCAAAAAGAAGAAATTGTGAGGCTCAACGTTCGCCCACATGGAAGTTATTGCATGTCCTCATGCAAAAATTTCAAAACCGATGAACCTTGTTTGTTACTGAACCCCTTCAAAAACTTGAGCTAAAACATCTAGATTTGTCTTCTTTTCCTTTTTCTTAGTGACTGCCATCCTTGGTTTCTTTATCAAAATCTTATAATTCATACTTATGACCTCTCTCTGAAGGGATTTGTTCTTTTCCTTTAGCTCTTTATTATTATCATACCACAGAGAAGGATGTAAGAGAATGTTGTCATTTTGATTCCTTTGTATTTCATTCTACACTTTCAATGTTTCATGTTTCTGTTTTAAGTGTCAATTTAGTGTCTCCAATTCAAAAATTTCTTGACTGAAAGTATTCACAATTGGAGGTTCTTGGGAGTATCAAACCGAATTCCTTGATTTGAGGATGCAATGGCCTTTTCTGTAGCCTTATTCTCCAAATAATATATGTAATCATATATCTCTTGTTGAACTGGGTCAATTTCAAGTGCTCTTACTGTATCAACAATTGGTGATAAAGCTGGTGAAGGAACTATAGGCAATGGAATCTTTAGTTCTTAATCTTCCTCCAAATTGAAAAACTCTACAGATTATCAAGATGATTCCTTTGTTGATTTTTTGAGTCTGTCACTTCTCCTAATAGTAGATGAGGCTTTAGTAAGGGGAGTTTTCTTTTGAACTTTTGTTTTTTTAGTCTTTGCCTGTTCTGATTCCTCTTATTTCTTTCTAGACATACTTTCTTCCTTGTCACTGGTTTTTCTTCTTCTAATAGTCTTCTTCTTAAGATTTTCTAATACATCAGCGAGAGGAGTTTCATCTTCTAATGTTTGCATTGGTTGTAGAGGTAGGTCATATTAGGTTTTAGAGATAGCTTTCTTCTACTTCTTTTTATTTTACTGCTAGGTTCTTCTTGATCTATCTCTTTAAAATGATTCCTGACTAGAAAACTTCCCAATCATCTCCTATGCTTTCTACGTGTTCTTCAATTAACATTTTTATTATACCATGATGATAAAGAGTATTCTCAATACACTGTATTTTCCTTTGAGTGTTACTAGTCATTTTACTTAGACTATTCAGTAAGAAATAAGGCAGATTAATTTCATTACCCTCAAGAAAGTGCATCATCAAACGTATGTGATAGAAGAACATACAACTGGATCTACCTTCACAAGTAATAAATTTTTGGATAACCAACAAAAAATTTCTCCATTTTCTTTTAAGAGCTGTAATTGGGATGCCTTTCTTAAAAATTGAAGTATCCATACCTCAGTTTTTAAGAAATGCCTTCCACTTATTTCCTTCTATTCCTTTTTTTTTAACCATCTCTCACCAACCCTAGGTAATCCAGTTACTTATTCCATGAATAGTCTACACCACTATTTTAATATCCCCAAGTTCTGCTTCCACTCCATCAAATGTTGGGGAAAAAGACTTGGTCACCTCTATTTCATAGCCGTCAAATTTTTCTACAAATTCCAACCATTGGGCCTACTGTAGCATCTGTTTGACTTGTGGGTATCCTTCCATGAATTTATTCCCATTCGGATCTATTCTCACAATAAGCCCCATGTTTGTGAATTTTTAACCTACAATTTCTTCCTTTGACAGGGTTATGTAGTGCAAATGGTTTCAGTGGTATGAGTATGGATGAGAGTGAAACATTTTAATGCAAATTGGTGAAAAGGCCTTTCGGGAAAATGGAATATGAATGAGAGCGAAATTAATCATAAAACAAGGTTTATGGAGTGGAGTATCTCCGTAATGATGAATGATGAATGGGCTTACGACCAAATTCATTGATAAGACATAGTAGTTATAACTTAGTTTGAAGTCGGAATAGTAATGATTATTTTGAATGGTGGTAGCAACATCTATCTTATTTCATAACCTAATGCTTTTTACCTTTATTATTTAATATAGTATTTACATACCTTCGGACTTATCATTCTAATGCTTTGATTGGCCTTTGTAGATTGTCCTTGGATACCTTCAATTACAAGCTTGATCATTATTTTCTACCAAAATATTCAATTATCCCAGTTCATGATCCTTGTCAATATCAGTCGCAAAATTTTATTAAAGTTACAGATTCTCAACAATTTTGTAGCTTCTTATTTTGAAAAATAAGAAGAGGCTTTCAAAGAAAATGGGATTAGAACATAGTTTAAAAAGAAAATCTAGGGTGCCAAGAATTCCTGGTTTTCATCCTAAATTTTTTGTATAAACATGCCAACAGTGATGGTTTTTATGTTTGTACAATTATTTTTTTATGATTATTATTAAAATAGAAAAAAAGAGCTTTACAAACAAGTATGAGAGGAAGGAAAATCCTTCCTAACCATCTTCAAATCAATATTGTCTTGCAGATTTTAACAAATTCTTCCTTTGTCAATGGCTTGTGATAAATTCTCAATCAATGAACATTTACAAGGAAGGTCACTCTTTCTTCATCAATGGTTATGATCCTGACTGCACCATTATCAAAGACAATTTCAATCTCATAAGGCCCAAGCCAATGAATTTGAAATTTTCCTTGAAAATATTTAAACTTTGACTCAAAAAGTAATGCCCAATCTCCTGGATGAAATTTTCTTTCCTTTATGTACTTGTCATGCCACCTGGATATTTGTTGTTGAACTATGTTAGTTCTTTGAATAACATCCTATATTATCTTATCTAGTTCATTCAGCTGCTCCATTGTTTATTTTTGTGCTTTAGATAGATCAAGACCTAATTTAACTGTTGTCTTGAAGGTATTTACCTGGAACTCAGTAGGAAATGAGACTTGCTTCCCATAAACAATTTCACAGGGAGTATGTTCTGTAGTGCTTCTCCATGTGGTACGATATGCCCATAAAGCTTCTGGAATCTTTTCTTCCCAGTCTCTTCTATGCAGGTGCACAATCTTGGTAAGAATTGCTTCAATTACTTTATTGGTGGATTCCACCCATCCATTTGCCTGTGGATGATATGGAGTGGACTTCTGATGTTTGATTTTATATTCCTTCATTATCTTTTTTACCAACTTGGATGTAAATTGAGTACCTTGATTTGTCACAATTTCCTTTGGAACACCAAAATGAGTAAAAGTATCCTCGAAAAGAAATGAAACTACAACATTTTCAGTAGCAAAAGAAAGTGCTTTAGCTTCTACCCATTTTGTAACATAATTAGTGCAAACAAAAATGTACCTTTTTGTTTGGATGGTGGACTATTTGGACCAACAAAATCCAGAGTCCATTTCTCAAAAGGTTCAATGAGTACCTGAGGTTGGATAGGCATTTCATCTGAAGGAGCAAGTTTCCCCATTCTTTGACAACTATCACATCTCTTTACATATTCTTTGGCATATTTGAAAAGGGAAGGCCAATAATATCCTAAGAGAAGGATTTCGTAAGCAATTATTTTATCAGCGAAGTGTCCTCCACATGGTTTATCATGACAAGCCTTTAATATCTCTAGTACTTCATCTTCTCCGACACATCTTCGAATAATTAGATTTGGCCCTATTTTGTACAATTCTCCATTTATCCATGAGTAAGATGGACTAATTTGAATTACCTTTCTTTTCTATCGAGGAGACAAATATAATGGTAACTTTCATGTAACCAAATAATTAGCAATATCTACAAACCAAGGAGATTTAATAGACACTGCAAAAAGATATTCATCAGGAAAATTACCTTTTATAGGTACATCATTATTATTATTTTGAATCCTAGATAGAAAGTCAGCAACTATATTTTGTTTCCCAGGCCGATCCAAAATAGTAATATTGAATTCTTGTAACAACAATAACGATCTTGTAATTCCACCATTAGTAATTGGTTTATTCATTAAGTATCTAATTGCAGAATGATCTATATGTATAAAGGTTTCATAACTAGTGATGTAATTTCTTAATTTATTAATGGCATGGACAACAACTAAAAACTCCTTTTCCGTTACAATATAATTTAACTCTGCAAGAGTCAAATTTTTTACTGCTATAGTAAATGGCATAATGAGTTAAATATTTTTTTCCTAATACATCTCCTAATGCTGTATCTGAAGCATTGGTTGAAATGTGAAAAGGTAATTTCCAGTTTGGCCCTCTTAGAATTGGTGCTTCAGAAATATTTTCATTTAATGTTTCAAAAGCTTTTTAGCAATCAAAATTCCAATTGAATTCAAAATCTTTTGTGAGAAATTTAAAAAGTGGAGAGGCAATTTTTGTAATGGTTTCTACAATTCTTCTATAGTAACCAGTAAAACCAAGAAAAATTTTGACATCTCTTTGACAAGTTGGAATTGATAATCTAGAAATAACTTCTACTTTAGATGTATCCACTCTAATTCCATTCCCTGAAATATGGTTTCCTTAAACAATCCCCTCAGTAAACATCATAAAACATTTTTCATGGCTTAATGAGAGATTTGTTTCCTTACATATAATGAGAACATTTTCCAAAATTTTAAGAGCTTCTTCAAATGAATTTCCATAGGCAGTAAAATCATCCATGTAAACTTCCACACAATCATGAATTAGATCAGAAAAGATTCCTAAAATTTCCCTTTAGAATGTTGGAAGTGCATTACACAACCCAAAAGGAAGTACTCGGTAGGGATAGCTTCCCCTTGGACAGGTAAAAGTGGCTTTATCTTGATCTTTTGGAGATACCTAGATCTAGTTATATCCACTAAAACCATCTAGAAATGAGAAATATTTCTTTCTTTCTAATGTGTCTAAAACTTGACCGATGAAAGGAATTGGAAAATGATCTTTTAAGGTAGCTTTATTCAATTCCCTATAATCAATGCATACTCTCCATTTTCCATTCTTTTTAGGAACAATTACCAATGGTGAAACCCATTGGATATCTGATATTGGATGAATGAAATTCACATTTAACAATTTTTGTAATTCCTCTTGAACAATTTCTCTCAAATTTGGATTCATTATTCTATGAGGCTACCAGATTGGTTTAGCATTTTCTTCAATGTAAATATGATGTATACGAGTATTAGGATTAATTCCTTTCATGTCAGTGTATTCCCATGCATGGAATGTTCTTGTAATATCTTTATTAAGTCTTAGTTTTGAAATTCTTCCAGATTATTATTGATATTCAAGGTTTTTTCTCGGAAGTTTTCTATTGGAGAATTGCCAAAATTTTCCATAGAATGTAAAGATAATTGACGAGATGGTAAAAATTCAATATTTCATTATTCTTGAAAAATTTGAATATATTCACAATATGAAGAAGACTCATTATTTTCCATTAAATTCAAAATATGATCTTCTTCATCTATTTGTGAAGTAACAAATATTGATCGTATATCAATATCATCATCTATCCATTCTTCACTTTCTACTTCTATTGTTGTTTTTGCAGAAGGATATAATGTGAATTTTTTGTTGAACTTACATTAGAAATAAAAATATCACCAGATCTACAACTTATAAAAGCATCATTTGTAGCTAATCATGGTCTTCCTAGAATCAATGGATGTCCTAAATTACTCTTGAGTTTTAGAATCATAAAATCAACAGGATTATAAGGATACAAATATGTCTTCTAATAACATATCTATCTACTAATTGCAACAATGTAGGTGTATATTCAAGATTAGGAAGTTTCAATTGATTCATAGTTTGTTTACTCATAATGTTTATACCTGCTACTAAAACAATCAATGTATTTGGAATTCCAATACCATTGATATGTGTTTTCACAATGGGACTTCCTGGATCAATATATTTCTGAATTGTTGTTTTCCAATCATGATATCTATAATTTTTCCAACTAACTGAATTCTTTTGATTTCTTTTTTCTTTCTTCCTGGCCTTTTAATACTCAATTCCCTAATTTTCTTTGCAAATATTGATATTTCTTTGATAGATTGTAACAAAGGATTTTTTATACAAACATTATTCAGTTCATCTATCATATCATAATTAGGAAATAAAATATGTTTTTCTACCCTTTATCATTTTTTAATCCATCAAGAAAAGGTGGTGTTTGGACAAATACCGAAGGTTGTTTTATGATAGGAGTTGAGTTTATTGGAATATCATTAAAATGTACAGGGGTGGTTTGTTTTGAGATTTTTCTTCTTGACTAAGAGACTTCTCTTTTTCAGAGAGATTCTCCTTTCTACATCCTTGAATAACAATTGATGGGGACTTCTTTTCCAATACCCTACCGAATCTAAGTTGGACATTGTTTAGATCTAGTGGAGTTATCATGTAGGTTTGGAAATTCTGTCCTTCCATATTGTAAATAGGTTGTGAATTTTTATTATTATTTGGATTTGGAAGTGGTTGAGTAGGCAACTGATTTGGTCTTTGAGGGAATGGTAATGAAAGTTGTGGATTCAAATTCTGAGGTTGAGTTGGTTGAATATGTTGAGGAAAATATTCTGGTGGAAAAACATGGTAAGGTTTTTGTATTGAGGATAATGAGGATGTTTTCCATCCTTGTGCCCAAAGTTGAGGCCAAGATTGCCAAGGCATGGGTGCAGCCCAATTGTTTTGTGATGGTTGTGCAAATGCTTAAGTGTTAAATCCTCGAGTCATATTTGGTTGTGAATTTTGCCATGGTCTCTTAGAAATAAAATAGGGGGGATCTACTTGATTTGGTATTATTTCCTCTTGATAAACAAGTTTAATTCTTAGTATTGAAGGAAATTCCTTTTTATCATGATTTTATGCACATATAAGATAGGTTTCTACACATTTTAAGTCAAGAGGGCATTCTCTCAGAGCATGTTTCTTTCTACATTTGGGACAAAAGATTGACAATGCAACATTTTAAACATTTTGCTTGTTTTGCACTTTAAGGATATCTATTTGTTCACTAATACTTCCCAAAATGCGTGTTTTAAAATTTCAAGCAAATTGTCTTATTCAACCCTACTTACGGTCCCAACTACAGATTTATTAATCCTATAAATGAGATGATCTCTTGGATGTTTTCCAGTTCTTGCCTTACCTCTTGAAATGTGTATGAATAACTCACAAATTTCTCCAAATGATAACTGAGAAATATCTCACTTACCCATCAAATTTAGAAGATCAATCCACTCATCTCTGATGGATTTTAATAAAAGAGTTTTCAAAGTTTCTTCGTCTAGTTCATGCATTTTATCCCTGTTAATGTTATAAGAAAATATTTCAATGAAATCTTCGAGTTTTTCATTTTCTTTCTACATCATTTTAAAGACTTCATCCTTAAGATTATGGGGCATACAATAATCCTTATATTTATCTAAGAATGTAGTTTTCATTTCTTCCCATGTTCTTATAGAATGTACTCCTAAGCCTATGAACCATTTTAATGTCATATCCTTAAGAGTTGCTAGAAACAATTTCAACTGTTGAGTGTCAAGCAAGTAATCATAAGATCTACACAAAACTTCAAACTCAAAGAGAAATGTTTTAGGATCCTCACTTCTTAATCCATGAAAATATGGAAGGATGGAGGATGAGATGTTTTTGATTTTAGCTGTTGTATCTTCATTGGGGATAGGAAATCCAAAGGGTTTTGGATATCCTCTACCTCCTTCGCTCCCTCTTCCTCTCCCTCTTCCACCTCTTCCTCCTCTATTTCATCCTCTTCCTCCAATCCTAGATTTTTCACCATTAACATTATGTACCTCTCCTTCCCCTTCTCCAGCCATTGTAGACTCTTCAGAACAAATATAGGGTTCCAAAATTGGGTTTTCTAATTCTTCTTCTAGCTCTTCTAGTTTCGTTTCTTCTATCAATGGTAAGTTAAAATAAATTTCTTCCTCTTATTCTTCACTAGGGATCTCTAGCTCTTGTCCTAGAAGTCTTTCGCTAGTTGAAGATAGTAAAACTACTCCTTCTGTTGGGGATGTAGGATCTTCTTCTTCTATTACTGCTTCAGTTAATGAGGTTGGTGAATCTCTAGGTTGTATTTCGAATATAAGTACCTCGGGAAGTTTATGTTTGTTGGCAAATGATGGAATATGAGTTTGAGTGGGTGGTGTGGTACTACGAGGTAGTGGTGGGGTGAGTGATGATGTTGGAAATAAAATTTTACCTCTACTTGCAAATCTACCCCTATAATCTCTTTCCCTATGCATATCATTTTTTTTAAGTAAAAAGAAAAGACTCCTATTTACACTTCCCCAACAATGATGCCTAAATGTTTGGTAATTTAATTAACCTTAAATTATTTGCATAAATTATCGTCCAGGGCTAGTAAGATGATGAATTGTAAGTGTACTGTATATACTAAAAGTCTTTGATTATTCACAGCAATTCTAAATTAATTTGAGTTATCGAAATATAAATTCTAAATTAAGTTATTGAAATCAACATGATCACGCTCTTTTACCGAAGACTACTTATGGAAAATTTGACACTTTGCTTCAAAATAAAATCTCACAACTCTACATATAAGTAAATCAAGCCCACACTTATTGTAAATGAAAATTAATTGCACTCTTCACACTATTTATATACCAACTCGATTTCAAAGGAAAAGGCTACTATTAATCTCATCACACATTTGTAAGAATATCATTCATAATTGTTTGAAACCAAAATGAAATAATATCTGCTTAACTACAACCACACTTTATTGAATTATAAATCACTTATGTTTGAAATGAAACATCTAATTTTGCAAATAAAACCTTTGTTCTATAAGGAAAATAAAGTATTGTTTAAGTATAAATCATATTGTTGTTATCACTGCTATTAATATTAATTCATGTGCATCTATAAACATAAGAGATTATTAGTAAAACAATCATAATTTGAATATGAAAGAAATTAAAAACGCATCTACTCAATTGAATAGAACAAAAATCTTATGAAATTATACAGAAATTCTATTTACTGAAAATGAGAAAAAATCCTTACTGCTCAAGGGGGCCCTCCATGAGAAGTAGGAAACCACGCTATCAATCAAATAGTCAACTACACATGGAAATTCATGAAATGAATATTAAAAACATAGTTTTAAGTCTTCAATGTTGCATAAAAAATCACTTTGTTTGTGTCTGCTTGAGGTCTTTTATAAATATCATATCATTAAATGTTCAGAGCTATATGCATATCCTTGCTAACTGAATGCTAAAATTAACTATGACAAGATATCATAACAAAATTCACTCACGATTTACTATTAACAAAGAAAATTGTGAGGCGTATATCTCGTTCCTCGCACGCCTGTTATAGCTGACAGAGTTGACTTCATGCTTGACCACGTAACTGGAAGTTTCTTTTATCAATATGGTTCATGAAGGTATGAGGGAATCATTGAGTGCATTGATTGCCACTGTCACGCGGAATGAGTCGATCTTGCGGACAAGATAGACCTTCCTAGAATCTAATGAAGACCTAATGACAAACAAACCAACCAGACATTGTCTTTCTCTAAATGCGCTTTATAAATAATGGCAAACAAATGTGTTTAAGGCCTACCTCATGTCCAACGCAAGTTTGGAGATGCCTTCGCTCCTTTGATCCAAGTAAGTTCCTTGGTCGCAAACCTGCAAGCACAAACAAGGGAAATTATTAAATAGCACCTGAATAATCAATATTATAAAACATATTCAACATGAAAGTCAAGGAGTCCATGAAACAAATAACATGAGATACTTGTTGAGAAAAACGAGCTTGATTGTATTAATTCAAAAGGAGAAGAACCTTACAACCTTTGCCTTGACGCTGTACAAGCTCCTCCCAGGGTCCAACAAGAAGTCTCCTCTACTTTTACAAGCTTCACTCACTCCCCATTGAAGCCAAAAAGGTATGTGATCTCTCCTCTTAAGCTCAAATAGGAAGTCTTGATTTCACTAGCATTTACCCTCAAAAGTTCAGCTTCTAACCTCCCTGGCCACTGACCTAATGCCTCAATTTATAGTGCAATGGAGATCAGTTACCAGCTCCTCCTTCAAAGGGATAGAGTCCTCCTTCAAAGGGATAGCTCCTCTCAACAAGGGATTAGTTCCTCCCTGTATGGGATGCATGAACCACTTGGAGCGAACAATCCACGTAACAAATCCTTCTAGAAAACTCTAGAATCAACCCAAGATGAGTTTTTTAAGATAAAAATTGCGCCTTTTGACTTTTACAGGGGTACACACCCTCCCCTTTACTTACAGAGCGTATAAGTACACATATATCTTGAACAAAAGGTGCGGGCCCGTAGGAAAAGCTAAGAGAAAGTGCGGAACCAGAGTTACATTGTTTTTTTGATGTCTTTCTCTCTTTTTCAAGCTTATTTTGAAGAGCTAAGGTTTAAGACTTGCTTAGGAAGCTGGTATAGGTGATGATAGGCCTACACCGACTGCAAATAATCAAGGTGACGATATTTTTGTGTAACAGATTGCCCCCTAAAGTGCGAAGTCTGTAGTATATGAGGATTTTTCAATTATCATATAGGGAGAGTGAAGTGCTTTATCATTTCGAGGATCATCTTGCGGAGAGCCCGGTTGGAACCTGTAAAAACATTCAATGCAAAATATATATATGAGATCATATCATCGCTGAGGTA